>QZGG01003430.1:0-23717 GCA_006409495.1 Sedum album | reverse complement strand
TTGTTATAGGAGTGCAACATTTTGATAAATCATGGGTGCAATTGATGTTTCTCTATCAAAAAATTGTGTAAGATTAACAAGTAAACACTTTATATCGGCGAACTCATCCGACCGGATCATGACATATTCAAATATTATTACGATCGGTGTCCCTTCATACAAGGCTTATTTTCCGACCACTAATTTCTCATCTAAAAATTGAAAAAAGAAACTTGAAATTTAATTCATTTTACAAATGGAGAAAATTGGGTAACGTTGTTTTTCTTATTTATTGTCGCTTTTCTGGTTTTCGCGGATTTATTCTCAGCTGAAGAAACTCCGATTTGTTCTTTAATATTTCATGATCATCATTTTCAAAGATCGAACCTTGCATGTCTTAAAGGTTAGATTGATTCAAATGTGACAATGCATGTTGATTTTTTCTAAAAGGGTGTCCAAATCTGAATCTTATTGTTGTTTTTTTGTACGACTGATTTTCCAGTGCATGTATTCATCAGGGTTTTATTTAATTTATCATTTGTGTGTGATTTTGGTGTTGTTAGGAGCTGGCATTTCCGATTTTGATTTGATTGTAAGGTGGCTGATTGATGTTCTGAGGTACTGGAAGGCTGTGTGTAAGTGAAAGGTGTGCATTGATGGATTCTGCTAGAGGGTGGCTTCAGAAACTCCAGCCGAGGGATCGGTCAAGGAGCAAAGGCTCTACTTGTGAAAGTGATTCGAGTGGTAAGCCACCATTAGGGGAAGAAGCACTTTCGGATGTCACAAGAAAAAAGTTGCTGCTGCTAAGCAGCATATTGAAAATCATTACAAAGAGCAGATGAAGCATTTGCAAGAAAGGAAAGAACGGTAAGAGTCTTATTTTTCTTCTTTTTGTCGTATCTTTTTTGAGTGTTCGAGTTTGTTACATTTTTTTCTTGGAGAGTAGGCGGACTATGCTGGAGAAGAAGTTGGCTGATGCTGATGTCTCAGAGGAAGATCAGAATAACCTACTAAAATATTTGGAGAAGAAGGAAACTGAGTACATGCGCCTTCAGCGCCACAAAATGGGTGTGGATGATTTTGAGTTGCTAACTATGATTGGAAAGGGTGCATTTGGGGAGGTCATAACCTTTCTTTCATCATAAATTCTTTTAAGAATATTACTTATTTGCCATCACATACTGTGTCATTTTCTTCCTGTATGTAAAATAGTAAGAGTTATGTATACAGTATCCGATATGAGTTTCCTATGTTTCCCATATGATATTTTTTCTCTATCCAATTAAAAAATTAACTAAAAATGACATATTTTTGTTATTTATATGGCATTTTCAGGTCCGGGTTTGCAAAGAAAAGACGACAGGCCATGTATATGCCATGAAGAAGCTCAAGAAATCTGAAATGCTTCGTCGAGGACAAGTACTATTTTCCACATTGATCCATACTCCATTTCACTTTCTTTATGAGATTCTAATATTGGTATTTCGTGTATTATAGGTAGAGCATGTGAAAGCAGAAAGAAATTTACTCGCCGAAGTAGATAGCAATTGCATTGTCAAGCTGTACTGTTCATTTCAAGACAGTGATTACCTTTACCTCATCATGGAGTATCTACCCGGCGGTGATTTAATGACTCTACTTATGAGAAAAGACACACTCACAGAAGACGAGGCCAGATTTTATGTAGCAGAAACTGTTTTGGCTATTGAATCTATTCATAAGCACAACTACATTCACAGGTAATTCTTTAGTCCCTTCCAACAGGTTCTTTACAAACATTTTTTGATCAATTGAGGTTTTACCGTGATAAAACTGTCGTTTTGTAGAGATATTAAGCCTGACAACTTGCTCCTGGATAGATACGGTCATTTGCGATTGTCAGATTTTGGGCTTTGTAAACCTTTAGACTGCAGTACTATTCACGAGGACTTTTCAGTTGATGATAATAATAACGGATCCTCACAGAAGGATGATCAGCCATCAGCTCCAAAGCGTACACAACAAGAGCAGCTGCAGCACTGGCAGAAGAATAGAAGAATGCTAGTAAGCTTCCAATGACAGACTATTACAGTGTTTACAAATTTAGTTAAAACATTTTCAAAAACACTTTTGTTGTAAAATCATATAATGTTGAAAAAAACCTTAAACACTTCGTTTCTTTAGTTGTGCCAAGTTATTACTTAAATTTGGGTGCAGGTCTTATCATTTCATTTGATCTTCCTTACAGGCTTATTCTACAGTTGGCACGCCTGATTACATTGCACCTGAGGTGCTTCTAAAAAAAGGCTACGGGATGGAATGTGATTGGTTAGTAACTTGATTTGTCAGGATATTGTGGAGTGAAAATGAAATAAGTAACTTGATTTTTCGGTTCACTAGGTGGTCGCTTGGTGCCATAATGTATGAGATGCTCGTAGGATATCCACCATTTTATTCTGACGAACCGATGACCACGTGCAGAAAGGTATGCTTGTTCGATAAGATTTGGTACTTCAATATTTATGGACAACAGAAATCTACATTTATGGTTATGGTAACTTTCTCAAATTTTGTACACAGATAGTGAACTGGAAAAGTCATTTAAAATTTCCTGAAGAGGCTAGACTATCTGCCGAAGCAAAGGATCTTATTAGTAAGCTCCTATGCGATGTTGCCCAAAGACTAGGAACAAAAGGTGCAGATGAAATCAAGGTGTAGACTGCATTCTGATTTAATTCGAGTAATCTATTACGAAACAGTTAGTAACTAACTTAATTCAGCATTTTTCATCCTTTTAAGGCTCATCCGTGGTTTGATGGAACTGAATGGGATAAACTGTATCTAATGGATGCTGCATTTATTCCTGAAGTCACTGACGATTTAGATACTCAGAATTTTGAGAAATTTGATGAGGTATCTCATCTGCAATTTTCTTCCTCTGCTAAAAATATATATTCCTTAATGTGCAACTTTATGTACTGCAGTCGGAAAACCATCCTCAAACTTCCTCGAAATCAGGTCCTTGGAGAAAGGTGATACTTTTGATTGCAACACTTTTAGGTGTCTTTTAATCCATCTAACTATGCCTACCTCGGCGCATAAAAACATGCATACTGGCATCTGAAGTATATGCAAACTGGTTTTTTTGGTATGCAGATGCTTTCTTCAAAGGACGTGAATTTCGTAGGATACACATACAAGAATTTTGAGATTGTAAACGACTATCAAGTGCCTGGAATGGGTATATGACTATCCTTTAAACTATATACAACATTTTTCTTGCAAAATAGATTCATGCTCTGACCTATCGAAGTCTGATAAATCTTCACCGATCTTATTTGGGTTTTACCTTGCACTGAAGCTCATTGGTATCTATTTTTAATCTCTCAGCTGAGCTGAAGAAGAAGAGCACAAAATCAAAAATGCCGTCTGTTATGCAAATATTCGGTACACAATGCATCTACATCACGAAAAATTGATAATTATGATGACATATTCTGCTCAGTACTACTCCATTATCAACTAAAAGTGAAGCTCATAACTCTTACTTAACACGAAAGGCAATGACCATTTTACTTGTTTTCCTTTTAAATTCATGACAGATGAAGGGCAAGATTCTTCGCCGGACAGTACCAGCACTAAATCCCCATAAACCCCGAAAAAACTACTGGATATTTCATTTGCAGACGAATCATATTAACGCTCTTTGATACAGGAAATATTCGAAGGAACAATACATAAAACTAGGAAACAGAAGTGAAATGATCATTATTTTATAGTTGGAGTACTTGCAAACTGTAATTGATCAATCACTTTATTTTAACTGATGACAACTTTGTAATCCAGTGAAACATTACTATGGTCAGTTATGGCACAGTGGTCGGTCGCGCCTTGGAGGGAGTTTGCAGAACTGTCTCGGGCCTCTCGGGAATCCCGCTACTGCACAATCATATGATTTATATAAACTTAATGATGTTGGAGCATATATGTACTGATGAAACAGATTAAGAAACTTACATGCATCAACTCCAAATCCGGAACTGGAGACTAATAGCAATATAGCAAGCATCATCATCAAAAACAATATTTTTACAAACTCCATGTTTCCAAAAAATGAAGTTATGCAACCTTGAAAAAATAGAGGATGAAGATGCACAATGAGTAAGTGATGAGAGTGATCTATTTATATATACAGTTGCAGGCAGTGAGTGCATAAGATGATAACTGAGACTGATGGGTTTGAGTCAAAGTCAAGAATAGGCGTCTGTGGAAAATTGGTGCACGCGCTTTGTAAATTTCCAACACATAATCATTAAGTTGTAGTGCATAAGGTTATTTGATAAATGCAAACAATATATGTGGTCGAAATCAATACTATAGTAAAAAACGATTTCGTAGAATATGATCTATTATAAAGATGATCATCTGTAATCAACTTTATTTTATATAATTAGGTTGGATTTCCTTTCATAGTGGAGGAGACTGAATGTCTGAATGACTAAATCTTTTGTTGGGCTAGAATGGACTAGCAAAAGTTGGGTGGGTAGAGTGACTTGATTGTGAGTTTGATTTGATGGGATTCAGAATGGATTGAAAATTGTCATAGTTTCATTATTAGAAAAATTATGTCATTTTACTAAAATTTAAAATTAGAATTATTGAATCCGTTGAAAAAACGACATAGTTTGTATATTAGGACTACATTTTAAACCTAAACTACATATTTTAAATATATTTGAGATTTCATTTGGATTTGACAATCCTATCACCAATTAATTATTAATATAATGAAAATGTGATAAATATTGATCATCAGCGCTTAAGGAGTGTTTTTTTATCAAAACGCCATCATGCTAAATATTACTTTGCTTTTGAATCTTATTAGTCTATATTTTTCACATTAATTAGGATCTCAAGAGACATCTAAATTTTGTATATTACACATGAAGATATAATTTCAACCGTTGATTTTAATTATTCTAACGGTTGAAATTAAATTTATATTTAATTAAAATAGGTAGTGAAAGTTGCAAAATACATGAGTGATTGAGATTGACAGTTATCAATATCAACTGTTGGATAGATAAACATCAATGATTGACATAATGTCCTCCTATCTTACAAAATGCCTGTTGTCATTTTATAACTTGTTCCTATCTCACATAGATTGGCGTTCAAGTACATCCACTCTCATAATCTACGTTCATACATCACATCTCAACTGTTAATTCATCAATCGGATAATATATGACAACACTTCAGATTAGCATATGACAATCAATACAATTGAAGATTAGTGATTGTCACGTGTCACTAAAAATGAAAAATGTGGCAAAATTATGTACCAAAAAGATGAAGGTTTTTCCATATAATTAGAAGACAGAAGGAACAACATATCTAACAAAGAAAGCAACCACACGATTGAAATGGTTCATTTTACAGATGGAATAAGCTTACATGCAAACTGTAATTGAAGGTTTTATTTTTGACGATGATAACTGAAACATTACTAGACATGGTCAGTTATGGCACAGTGGTCTGTCACGCCTTCGAGGTTGAGGAAACGGAAACCTGCAGTATTGCCTCGGCAATGTCGGCGCTGCACAATCATATGATTCATATAAATTCAGTGACGTTAAAGCTTATATATACTGATCGAATAAATTTCAAAACTTACGAATATACACTACAAAGCGGGAGCTGGAGACTAATATCAAAGTAGCAATGATCATGAAAAACACTACTACTTTCACAAACGCCATGTGTTCCAGTATCTCAAGCTAAGCAACCCTTAAAAAAGTGAGGATGATGATTATAAGTGAGTGATGATTGATGAGAGTTGTCTGAGTTTATATATACGGTAGGAATGTATAATGTGGATCCATTTATTTGGTGGATTTGTGAATTACACTTTGCATTCTTGATTGTATTTTTTTAATATATCTGATTGCACCACGTCATTGCACTTATCATTTGTTTGTCATCTGTAAAATATGTGCAACTCACACGTCTCATTATTGTGTTGACATAATCTGATTTTTTGAAAAACTACAATTAACTTATGCAAAGAGGGGTTCATGAATCCATCAAAATAGATGAATCCACATGATACAATTCCTATATACAATTGAAGTGTATAAAATGAAAACAGAGACAAAGTCAAGAAAAGGAGTTGCGGAAAATGGGTTAACAAAGATGAATTTGGTTTTGCGCTATACAGAATTACAGTTGTACCTGCTCAAATCATAAATGTAGTAAGTGAAAAAGGGAGACAATGATGTTTGAAAATTGAAAGATTTCACTAATTCTTGTTCAAGACTTGTATTCCTAATATTCAGAAATTCTACATCAACAAATCAGTCAGAGTATAGTGAGTGAGCCTTTTGTTGTATTAAATGTTGTCATCTTATGTTTCTAGTTCTTAGCACTGCTTAAGTTGTTGGCTTGGCTTAATTATTTTGATGTCGATATGTTAATGACTTTTGAAGTCTGTGTGTATCGAATGTCGGATTGATTTATTTGTTTGTCTTTAGTCATCAAAAAATTAAAGGTTGCCCACCAAGGGCTAGCCTAGTGGCAGTGGAGCTTGTATTATAAGCCACACGTCATGAGTTCGATTCTTGGTGGGTGTTAAAGCAGTGGGGCTTTAGCGGGGTGGGTTTTTTTTTAAAAAAAATAAAAAAATTAAAGGTTCAAGGTATTTTATTAGAATATTCTTAAATCGACAAAATTTATCTACAAACAGGAGATTTATACTTTAAATATCGATGCGTATGACATTTTCCTATATGAATTCAAGTAAGGAGATGGTTGGAATTGGAATTGGAATTGTTTAGTATTTGACAATTTCATTCCTGAACAAATCCTGTAAAGCACATTAACCTACACACGTTCTAGCCTTGATTACAAAAGATTATATTGTTTTTATTTCTCTATTTAATCTAAAATCAAATTAGATTTAATATTTTTTGAAAGGAAATCTCAGTTCATCATGTTTGAACGCAATAACCTATAGACAGCGTAGCGAATTCGATCGAATTAAGAAATTTCATATTAAAATGTTTAGTACAGAGTTAATGATAATATTTTTAGTTAAGAATGGATAAGCAAACGTGGTGTGAACTGTGTGACTTATTCTGAATTTGTTTTGGCGATCCCAATCTCACTTAATAAATTACACAAGACCTAATCTGACAACGTCGTCGTTCTCCACCATTTGTAGGATCGCTCGTTTGATCTCCATCCCTTTCATTCATCCATTCTTCGCTAACTCAATCTCTCGTTCCCGGAATCGTCAGGTGAATCACTGCTTCCTTTTTCAAGTTTTGACTTTTATTGTAATGAGTATATCTAAATCTAAAGCTACTTGTTGTGTATGCATTTTCTGCTTGATTTGAATTTGAGATTTTTTGAGTATTTTTTTACAGGTAGTAACTGAATGATTATTACCCGCTAATTGATCGTTTATGTAACCTATTGATGACATACTGTTATTCAATTTGTGGCAATCATTTGCTTCAGGACAATGTAGGCCAGTATTTTATATTAAAAGCAATACAAATGTCACTTTGAGATGTTAGTGGAGTTTCATGTTCCTTTTGATATGTGTGATCTCGTTTTTAATCAATTATAGCTACAAGCTCATGGATAGTATAGTGTTATTTGGAGTTTAGGATTATGCGTTTTAATTGCAGGTGCAACGTACAAGTTATGGCAGACTCTACTGCTGAATTTGACTTCTTGAAGGAGTTCTGTATCCCAAGCTACATACTTTTGCCTGGAACAGATGTTGAGGTGCCTCCTGATGTGCCAAGTTGTCCGGTACTTGTATTTGTTAATGCGAAAAGTGGAGGTCAGCTTGGTGGAGAACTCTATAAAACATATAGATCACTTCTCAATGAGAACCAGGTAGATTTTTGTCACTTTTAATATCATATCCGTTGACTTTTAATGAGATACGAGTCGCAGTCAAACAATATGCATTCAGGTTTTCGACTTAAGCGAGGAGGCTCCAGACAAATCTCTAAGTAGGGTATATCTGCACTTAGAAAAGCTAAAGCTTGATGGCGATGAATTTGCTATCAAGATTGAGGAGAAGTTGAGGATTATCGTGAGTCAACTACATGTTTTAGCATTGCTTTAATGTGAAAAAACTATAATTTCATTGATTCCTGGGATATTTATTCTTAATAATTCTCTGCTTTTTAGGTTGCCGGTGGTGATGGAACTGCTGGATGGCTTCTTGGAGTTGTTAGTGACCTTAAACTAGCGAAGTCCCCTCCAATTGCTACAGTGCCTCTAGGAACTGGAAATAACCTTCCATTTGCATTTGGCTGGGTACGTCATAACCGTCTTTACTGATATACTTTAGTGCATCCATGTTCATGTGGTGTATTTTTCTGGTCAATAAATATACAAAGAAACTTGGATTACAAGTAGTTGTTTACAGGGAAAGAAGAATCCAGGAACTGATCGGCAATCTGTGTTGTCATTCTTAGACCAAGTACAGAAAGCTAAAGAAATGAAAATTGACAGGTGGTACATTTCACAGCGGCTAAATATGCATTATGCTGTTTCCATACAATAATGGCAAGCATTTTTGTTGTTTGCCATTTAGTTGGCATATACTTATGAGGATGAAAGCTCCAAAGGATGGTTCGTGCGAACCGCTTGCACCTCTTGAACTGCCTCACTCTTTGCATGCATTTCAGCGTGTGTCTGATACTGACTCGCTGAACGTGGTGAGAAAACTGTCTCTATTATACAATTCTTCAGTGATTTTCTAATGGAGCCTTATTCTCTGTCAATACCACAAAACCTTAGTGATTGTCTTGCATACGGGTATCATTTATATAATATTGCAAGTAATAAATTAATCACTGTTCTGAACGCTCCACCATGAGTAACTGTTGTAAAGTTACTCGTATACCACATTTAGAGGGCATCTGATCAATCCGGAGCTTTTTCTTCTGTTCAGGAAGGATACCATACATTTCGTGGAGGATTTTGGAATTACTTCAGTATGGGTAAGTGAATCATAATTTGCACATTTATCCTCACCTGAATTATACGCAGCTGAGATCATGAAATGATAATGGCAAAAAACTTCCTTTTTTATTTAATAAAAGGAATGGATGCGCAAGTATCTTACGGATTTCACTCTGAAAGGAAGTTGCATCCTGAAAAGTTTAAAAACCAGTTGGTTAATCAGGTACTACTGCAATTTTACTTTATTGACTCTTGTCCATACTTGTATAAATAATAGCAGCCTTCACTTTCTTCTTCTTTATATGTTAAGCTGTTTTTAGCAATTCAAAATTAAGACTTAATTACTGAAAACATTTGCATATGGTTCTCCTTAGCTCAGGTGTTGCATACTCAGTGTCCGTTCAAATAATTAATTATCAACTCTTGTTCTTTTGTTTTTCTTTCCAGACTACATATGCAAAACTTGGTTGCACACAAGGATGGTTTGCAGCTTCGATCTTTCATCCAGCTTCCCGGTTAGTTTAGGACCCGAAAATAATCTTAAAATGTCAAACAGTGTGGTCTCTGTTACCCACCAAGTATATTTTAGTAATTATGTTCCCTTTTGCTTACTTCTGTCATTGAATTTCTCCTAATTGGATTTCTGATGACTTTTTCATTTAATAATTGATGTTTTTATAGGCTTCATATTAGTTTACCAATCAAAGCATATTATACTAGCTTAGAGTAACATTCTCAGTTTAGCTTTCATATTTCAAATAATGGGTGGAAACTTTTTTTAACATCAGATGTAAGAATTTCTGGGTTGGCTGCTTATTTTCTTTTGTCTCTTTCCCTGGTTTCCCTGCGATCGGGTTAGGAATTTTATACTGTATGTAACGACAATAGGAGCTTGATTGTAGGAACATAGCTCAGCTTGCGAAAGTCAAGATCATGAAACACCAAGGACAATGGGAAGATCTCCACATTCCCCACAGGCAAGTTCATATTTATTTATTTTCTCATATTGTTATATGCAACTACTATCAGGTGAATATTCAGATCTACTTGTGGTCACAAAGTAACTTTCTTTCAGAATGGCCAAAGCCAATCTGCAAGATCATTCATTCTCCTTTACTGATTTACTCTTGCTTATTTTATTGCAGCATAAGATCTGTTGTGTGTCTTAACTTGCCCAGTTTTTCTGGTGGATTAAATCCTTGGGGAACACCCAATCAGAAAAAGAAGAATGAGGTCAGTATTAATATTTCAATTTATTGTCAACTGTTCTCATGAGCTCACCTCAAGTTAACTTATTCTCATTTCTCCTTGACATACAGAGGGACTTGACTCCACCATTTGTAGATGACGGTCTCATTGAAGTTGTTGGATTTAGAGATGCTTGGCATGGGCTTGTTTTGCTGGCTCCAAATGGTCACGGAACTCGTCTTGCACAGGTAAATGTTGTCCCATGTACACAGTTACTTGAATTGAATATCACTCTATCTTCTTCATCATCAAAATTTGGGAAAATCTTGTAGTAAAATTTAAAGTAACTAGTGATATCATTTGTTGCACGCCCAGGCCCATAGAATCCGCTTTGAGTTCCACAAAGGTGGTGCAGATCACACATTCATGAGGATAGATGGTGAGCCCTGGAAACAGCCCCTCCCTGTCGATGATGACACTGTTGTAGTTGAAATCTCTCATCTTGGCCAAGTGAACATGCTCGCAACCCACGGTTGCCGATCCAAAAGCGTGCACGATCCCTCCACACCAACCCATCACGACGAGGAAGATGATAGTGGAGAAGAAGACTTTGTGCAAGAAGAATTCAGGAAATTTGGCGCTGCAGAGACATTCAAGATTCCAGATGAGGTTGACATCTCACATCTTAGCTAAGATACAAAAAAACACAAATTGTTGATGTTTCTTGTTTTTTAATAAGCAGCCTAATTGGCCTTGTTTTGTATGTCTATTTGATTGTAATGTTTGATTCGATTGAAACATATTTGATTAATTATTATTTGAATAATAATGAAATATTTGAATGAAAATGGGAGGAGCGTCAGAAGCTGACAGAAATTCAAAAAACAAACATCCAACGGCTCTCTGAGGTTTCACACAGCAACGGTCATAAAAGCAAGAATCTCCAAACCCTACCAAACACAAAAGTTTCATCAAAGAAGCATGAGTCTGATTAATAACAACTCTTCTGAGCTTCATATCTGGGACAATGCAGCTTTCGACTGCGGTGATTCGGTAGATGCGGCCTCATTCAGAAGCTCTTGGTCGGACATTGATGCTTTTCGATCGTCAGATAAGGAAAATCATGACATTAACCGGCTCAGATCTCCTCCACTGAATGCTAATTTGAAGAGTAATGAGTTGGAGTCTGATCAGATTGATAAGGAGATTGAGAGTGTGGAGAAGGAAATTGATCGGCTTTCGAGTAGATTGAATGAACTGAAGCGGGAGAAGACGGAAAGGGGTGTTAGAAATGGCGAAGGGCGAGGCAAAGTGGCATTCTTGGAGCTGGACAAGAAGCAGATCATATCTGCAAGTCCAACTATTAGAAAGATGATCAAAGAGATGAACGCATCTTCAACACCTTTGAATAAGAAGTCTTGTTTCTGGAAGCTGGATCGAATCGATGAACTGAAGATGACAAAGGAGCAAGGACAGAAGCGCTTGAGTTTGAGTCCAAGAACTAATAAAACAATCTTTAAGCTGCCAAAACATGCTGCCACGACCATTGGGTCGAAAAAGGTATTGTCGAAAATGGATGAGAAAGTAGTTTCATCTGTTCTTCAACCTAAGAAGCTTTTCAAAGAACCAGTTAAAAAGGCGGTGAAGGCAGGACGGGTCATAGAAAGTAGATACAACACTAGTAATGCGGAAAAAGATGTTGGGTCGAACGCGGGGTTGAGGAAAAGATCATTTCCAGAGAATGAGGAGTCTAAAGAGAATGAGAAAAAGAGAGCTTCATTGGGAGTTAGATCAAGTTCTAAGGAGGCTGCAGCGGAACTAAAGCAGCTGCAGGGCAGCAGAGTGAAGAAGAAGTGGGAAATACCAACAGAGATTGTGGTATATAATAGTTCCATTGCTGCAGATGAAGAAGAAGATGATGATCAGACTCCGCCGCATCTTGATGTTTTGCCAAGAATTAGGACAGCTCGTTGCATTGATGAAACGCCAAGGGATTCTGGTGCAGTGAAGAGAGCGGCTGACAAGAAATCATCTGGCTTTTGCGGAGAGGATGAACAAGTGTGCCACGCTTTGACATTTGCGGACGATTGAATTGGCATAGTTTTCTACTAAAGGCCGTAACACGAAGAAGTAGACTTTTAGACATTAGCAGATTTGTAATGCTATCATATCCAATGTAGCTTAGTACTGGCTATACCCAAAAATATAGCTAGTTCCTCATTTTAAGATATCACTTTGGCTGGTCAATATTATTAATTAACAATTACAAACTCATGATAATCCCTTTACTGATTCTTCCTTTTTTCTTCTGCTACCATTTTCTTCTTTCTCAAAATGTCAATCAGTTGTATCAATCTCAGTTGAATTCGAAGAAGAAGAAAAGGGTTGCATAGGATTGCATTTTAAAGGGTTGCATTGAGTCATTATCTTTTCTTATAGAAAAAAATTCATATTTACAAGTTGCATGAAATTTCAATAAAGGAAGAACTCGGTCCTGATAAAGAGTTTCCAAGATGAATGATCTGTTTTCAGGGTCATTTAAAAGTACCAGCAGGGTTATATTGATGATGTGGCGTCGGGTGATGGGGGACCGAGACAATAAACCTTGTTATGTTTTTCGAGGATGTAGAAAATGTAAAAGAGGATATGAAAGAGGTGGAAAAGCTTCACAAGAAGCTTCAAGAGTCGAACGAGGAGAGTATAAAACCATTCACAATGCGAAGAAAATCAAGGAACTTAGATCAAGAATGGATGCAGATGTTGCATTGGTCATGAAAAAAGGGTAAACTCGAAGCATTGGACAAGTACAATGGGGCTCATCGTAACCTCCCAGGGTGCGATCCAGGGTCTTCCGCTGATTGAACTGAACTAGAACACCGTAGTTTTTGGTTTAGGCAAAAAACTTAAAGACATGATGGAAGATTTTCAAAGTCTTAGAGCCAAAATTTCTTATGAATATAAAGAGACTGTTGAAAGACGATGCTTTACAGTCACAGGACAAAAAGCTGACAAAGAAATGATCGAAAATTAAATAGCAAGCGGAGAAAGTAAGAATTTTTTACAAAAGGCAATTCAAGAACAAGGGCGTGGACAAATCCTAGACACAATATCAGAAATCCAAGAAAGACGCGACGCAGTTAAGGCAGCATTGGTTGAAGCACAAGGGCAACAGCTAAATGACATTGAAAGTCACGTAGCACATGCTAGCTCGTTCGTAAGACGGGGAACGGATCATTTACAGGATGCTGTGGAGTACCAAAGAAGTTCGAGGAAATGGTATTGTTATGCAGATTTGCTAGTGATTGTGATCATTATTGTGCTTCTGTTCCCAATCTTGTCTCAGATTTTTCTCACTATTGTGCTTCATAGATGAGAAGTCGCAGAGGACGATGATTGACAAGGCTAGTCAGAATCATTTGTCTGGATATTATTTTCATGTTTTTTGAAAAAGAAGAATTTTTGGATCTCCAGACTCCAGTTTCAGATGATGGCATTTTATGATGTCCAAGCTATTTGTATAGTTGCAGTTTCAGACTACAGGTCCTTTGGCCAAACAAGTGTGTTTAAAGCTCAGATATCAATTCAGCTAATAAATATAAATGAAGAAGAAAGTCAAAATTTCCTGGATTACATAGTGAAATTCGAAAAAGGGGTGCCATGATGTTGAGGCCGGAATAAGCAGTTAATTAGAGTATAAGACTAATTCACTGCAAGGATATATGAGGGTCATAAACTTAGATTACGTTACATCATTAAAACACCTCAAGATGACTTGATAATCTGCACGAGTTGCCAGACCCATGAGTACATCATTCCAAATGCGCCGTAGATAGATACCATCATGAGTGGCAGAAAAGGAAGCCTGTCCTTGAAAATTAAAGGATGGAGAAACTGACCCCAAACCTCCACTGCCAGTAGACCTACTAAATAGATCTTCGCAAGGAATCCAATTTGGAAATCTCTTTTTTTCAAAGCAACTGTACTGTCACCCTTCTTTGCAGACATAGACTTGTTGGTAACAGGAGTTCCAGGGAACAAAGCGGAAAACCCAATCCACATTAATAGTGAGTGTAGGATCAGCAAAAGCACCTTTATCGGGTATTCTTGAGCTTCAAATAGTAATGGAAACAACGAGTAGCAGGATACTGAAAAGCAGAAATCAAATTGAGTTAAGCATTGATGAGAAAACAGTTTCCATTGAAAGTCCCTAAGCATCAATTTTTTAAAAACAGAAGATCAGGACAAGTTACACATTTGTCTACTTTTAAAGTACAATCATGTCTACGTAAACATAAAAAGTACACATCCAAATGATGATTTCAATCAAAATTTACATTTTCAGTCCACGCATATTTTTGATTTAGCACCCAAGCGTAAGAAAATGTCCATCTAACAAAAAAATTACCAATTGAAGTGACGAAGTAGTGCTTTGCGTCTTCCAGGCTATTTGTGGAAACAAGAGCCAAGGGGATCACAAAATGAAGTGATGCCTTTTCATGAACATGCCACCCAAAGAGAAACCCACATGTATAAGCATAAGCTATCCATCTGGTTATCATCGTTGGATGAGGATGCTTCCATGCTTTAACAAGACAGGGGGATATCGCAAGCAAAACCAGGATGAAGGTAGCCAATGGGGTGACCTAAAATACATGCATCAATGAATTACAGATATATTAAAATAATATACCATAAAACGTAAGGAGATGACATGCCGATAAATGTGCTCCAGACATAATGAGCAGTTTAGAAATGAGCTGATTTGTCAGTAAAGTTTAACATGTTCCTCCACTTATCACTTCGGTAATGTCATACTTAAGTAGAAATTAGATTAAACACTCATGGTTGTGCATTTGTCCTAAATATGCAGTATGCCACAAAAAACCTAAAAAAATTACTGACAGATATTTTTATGAATCATTCTTCAAACGGAAATACCTGTGGAAGTACAGAAAATGGAGATGCATCCCCAACTAGTCCACCAGTAAAAGAAGCATCGGGTGTTGGAATACTGAGCCCTAACTTTCTAAGAGTAAATGCGAGCCCTTTATCAAAATATATATAGTGCCCAAAAGTTTGGTGCCCAATATGCATGGCAAAGTCCTCTTCCGAAAGGGAAAAGGCGAAGTATGACTTGGTGAATCTGCAAGGTCCAATAGTCATAATAGCAGTAAATATAATAAGTAGATAGTCCAACAGAATGTATAGAATTTTGCATTGCATCGAGTAATTAACAATTTAAACTGAAAAAGGAAATACCTGCCCGTGATACAGAAATGGTCCAAAGGCAACTGCAAATACGGAGGCCACAACAGTTCCCATTGCTAAAAGCCGACTAAAACCTCGAACCAACCCACCAAAACAATAGTGTCTCAACAAATAAACAAAATACACTGGCGCTGCCACAGCAAACAAGTGCTTAAAACACAGCAATACGGCAAAGAAAAACCCTCCTACCAAATCTCTCCCTTCCTCCAGAAATGAAACCGATAACAAAAGCAATCCAAGAAGAAAACCATTATACTGAAAATGTATATGATCCACAATCAATAACCCCGGCGAACCAACAATCAAAACCCATATCACAAACCTCCTCACATAACTTATCCTCTTAGTAATTCGATACACAGCAAAAAACAAACAAACATCAGCAACAATCACTGTAGCCCTCTGAAAGTAAATCACTGACAGAGAATCATAATTCAAACCCTCGTGAAGCTGCACGATCTTGGGATCAACTGGATGCGCGAAAACGGAAATGAAGCACTCAAAATGCGAAGAAAGGAGGATAGTCTAACGTCCAGGGACTAGTTTCATCAAAATACCATTGGGTCAAAGGAAGTGAATGTGTCAAAGCTGCCCAATGTCGATGGACTTCAAAATCCGTGCTGTGATAACTCAAAACTAGTAAAAGCTTAACACAGGTTGCCACAAGACATAACCAAACAAAATCTGTCAAAACCTTCAAACCCTTATTTGAATTTCCAACTCTCACTTCCATTCCTAATTTACCGTAGCTTTGATGCCCAAATTAGAATCCGATCGGCAGAAAAGCTTCGAACTTGACCGATTGTGTTATAGACAAATGACAGACATCAAACGCAATAATCATAAAGCTCACACCTTTGCAGACGACTGAGCTTGAAAAAGGTGGAATTGACCTAAAGTGGGATCTGATGAGTCGCGACGTTGAAGATTGAAGCGTAAATTAGGGCTCCATTGGCAATTGAGCTTCTGGGAACCCTAGTTGATCATGTTGTTTTTTATTTTATTTTGATTGAATAACGATAATGCTTATTTGACTTATCTCTGTAGAATTTTTTTACCATATTGCCAATGAGCTAGAAATTGCAAAACTTATTAATTGGTATATAAACATTAATCTGTTCTAATAAAAAATAAATAAGTAAATAAATATAATTGTTAGTTGAGATCTTGTTTTTCTGTTTTACTAAAATAATACGTGTCCTTTTATTACTTTTTCTATAGTGCTCAAGTACAACGTCATCCATAAAATACATTTAAGGCCACATTTTAATTGTTCATCTCATTCACTAGTTCATTAATTAAGTGACATATGTCTACTTTTTTTAAAGTTAGTGGAAAATAGTAAATACAGGTGGGTTAGATGAGTTAATAATTGTCACTAACATCATATTGATAATGTAGTGGATGAGATGGACGATTGAGATGTGGTATTACTAATGTAAATCAAGTATGTAAATATTCTTGAGAGCTCCATAAAAAAATATATATATTCATATATGTTTTGTAAGTATCTAAGCGATATAATTTACTTATGAGTAAATTACTTTAAACCACCTTTATATTGGGTGTCTTTTGACAAAACCACCTCTATAAAAAATATTTACTTAATAACACCTTTATACTATAATTTACTGTTAAAACACACCTTTTATTAAAATTACTTATAACCACCTATATATTAAGGGATAATTGCCGAAAACCACCTCTTATAGGGCGTAATTACCGAAAATCACCCCTTATACATTTTATTGCCGAAAATCACCCGTTGTTGGTTTGTTTTTTGCTAAATCACACATTCTAACGTTTTCCGTTCAATTAGTGTTAAATCTCCGTTAGATGGATTAAGTAGGTTAATTAAATTCAATTAATTCAATTAATTCAATTAATTAGGTTAATAAAATTCAATTAATTCAATCCCCAAATCTCAACAGAGATAATTGCCAAAAACCCACCTCTTATAGGTCGTAATTGCCAAAAACCACCCGTTATACATTTTATTTTCATATCTCTAAATTCTATGACCCTTTTTTTATCAATCTCTTTCCATCATATATATAGGGAAAGTATCATGTGGAACCCCTCACTTTTCATGGATCCCCCTTTGTAGCCGTTGATTGCATTTGCTGTTTGCATTTTGGATGCAACAGATGTTATTTTGCATTTGATGTTATTTTAGTAATTTCATTTTTCTATGTTTTGTGTTGTTTAGATATATTTAAATAAAGTTTTAACAGAAAACTTAACACTGTTAACTAAAGGTGTATTCTGACAATAAAGATAGTATACTGGTGGTTTGCAGAAAATAATTTGTATATAGGTGGTTTTGTCAAAATACACCAAACATAAAGGTGGTTTTAAGTAATTTCTCTTCTAAATAATATGTATATAGGTGGTTTTATGAAAATGTGATTAATATATAGGTGGTTTTAAGTAATATGTATATAGGTGGTTTTATGAAAATGTGATTAATATATAGGTGGTTTTAAGTAATTTTAACAAAAGGTGTGTTTTGGCAATAAATTATAGTATAAAGGTGTTATTAAGTAAATATTTTTTATAGAGGTGGTTTTGTCAAAAGACACCCAATATAAAGGTGGTTTAAAGTAATTTACTCTTTACTTATTGTTGGATGAAATTGTGTTTCGTCAATTTTTGTGGTCTATTTGTGCATTTTGTGGTTTTATATATTAATGTATTTTAGGATCCATTTTGCATTTGTTGATTGCAATACGTGGTGTGTAACTCAAATTTTTCATTAATATGATGGCATAATCTAATACATTGATAAAATACAATCAACAAATATAAAGTGAATTTCATACTTTACCAAAATAAATAGATCCACGTGAATAAATTATTATATAAATATTCATGAACATAATTCGATGTATTAATTTATGTAAAATATCAATGACTTGGATCTTTACAATTATTTATTGCTACTATCAAAATAAAATTTAACACTTTTTATTAAAGTTTCGTGTTTTATTATAAACTTTTAATTAATCAACTACTTAATTTACACTCGTAATAAAATATTTTTTCAGCCTAAATATCCAAATATTAAAGGGTGAATCAGCCACCCACCAGAGTCCAAATCAGTGT
This sequence comes from Sedum album, assembly GCA_006409495.1. Taxonomy (NCBI): domain Eukaryota; kingdom Viridiplantae; phylum Streptophyta; class Magnoliopsida; order Saxifragales; family Crassulaceae; genus Sedum; species Sedum album. The sequence goes on along the minus strand of QZGG01003430.1, from coordinate 5,210 downwards.
GCATTAGATCAATTAAATTCAACCGATTTCCGCTTCGCAAAAAAAGTCCATTCCAAATTTCAATCCAACGTCCCAACCCTTCTTCCCAATTCCAATCAAATCCAAAGACAAGCAGACAGATAGACTTCAAATCCCAACCCCTCAAAATTCTTCCTTTTCCAATTCTCTCTCGAATTTGGTCCTCCGGTGACAGCAAATCGTTTCCTTTCCTGCTTGTTTCTCCGCTGGAAATTTACCTTATTTTCGGTAAACACCCAACTCAATAATAGCACACAACACATTCAATACCTTCAACAAAAATCCTCAATTTTTATCAACACAGATTTCATTATCATCTTCTCCTCTGCAAAATTCCAACCATAAATACCCCAATATCACATCCTTTCTTCTCCTCCTTTTCTAGCTGATTTACAATCCAATATCTGTAAACAAAACAAACCCAAAAACTCAATCTTTGTGGAATTTGTTGTACTAAAGTTGTGGTTGCAACATCCACAATGACATCCTCATCCTCCAACCTTGATTCCTTCCTCCAATTCACCACCCCTCTCATCCCAACCTCCCAAATCCTTCCAAAGGTATGTCCTTTTTTCTCTAAACCCAATACCCATCTCATCAAGATTTGATCTTTTTACTTTCTTGCATGTTAATTTGATTGCTTTTTGTATTGTTGTAGTCTGATCTGAATCAGATGTGGCATCATCCTTTGAGAAAGGAGAAAGTTGAGTGCTTTACATTGGCTGATCTATGGAACTGTTTTGATGAGTGGAGTGCTTATGGAGCTGGAGTTCCCATCTCTTTGAATGATTCTGATTCATTAGTTCAGTATTATGTTCCTTACCTTTCGGCAATCCAGATTTTCACTTCTCCTTCTGCTCTCCAGAGTTTAAGGTAACAAAGCCTGTAACTTTGTTTTTATGTGATTTTAACCAATTGCTCAGATTGTGATTGCAATGTTGTGATGTGGGTGGAATGCTGATATGGGCGTGGTTGTTATGTTTCAGGGATGAAACTGATAGTGAGACTAGGGATTCGAGTAGTGATAATTCTAGCGATGAGGGTGAGAGTTGACAAGTTGTCGTCGAGATGGGACGGAGTCTCATCTGAGGAGGGTGGGTTAGAACATGATGGTGTTTCACAGTTGAGCGATAGATTGGGATACTTGTATTTTCAGTACTTTGAGACTCTTAGTCCTTACGAAAGGGTTCCTCTTTTGGACAAGGTAATTTGAGTTTGCAAATTTGAAGTTTGTTTTTCTACTTCCATTTTTTTCCGGGAGTTTTCCTGTCTTGAACTTACTTGTTATGTAGTTCTTCATTGGAAAATTAGGTTTAAATGGAAAATTAGTATGATAGAAATCAGGTTATGGAATTTTTCGGAATCACATTCACTTGTCGCGTATTGATAATGGGAACTTTTGACCCTGGCTCAAAAAAACGGACAATGCTATTTTTTTGTTCCTTTTTGGACATACTTAAAAACCCCACTTTTCCCACTAAGTTATCATTATCAGAATCCATGATTACAGTATATATGTGTTTGTGAAGTTAGTATATGTCATTTAGTTGACAGTATCTCCCTTTTTGCTTTACAGATTAGTGGATTTGCTAGAAGGTACCCTGGCCTAATGTCACTAAGGAATGTGGATCTATCTCCGGCAAGTTGGGTTGCTGTTGCCTGGTATATTGATTTTTCTAATTATTTAGTATTCCATCCCTTAAAAGTAGTAACGTCGATTAATCAGATATGATCTTGAAATGATCAACTCAGTGATTGACTGTTTGTTCTTCATCTCTTTTAATCGTTTGACATGTTTTAGGTACCCAATATACCACATACCTATGGGAAGAACAATCAAAGACCTTTCCACGTGCTTCCTCTCATATCACACCCTATCGTCATCTTTTCAAGGTACTCTTTTGCATATGTACCTTTCTTTTTCCGTTTTTCCGCTCTTGTTATCAACTGTTTTCTAGCTGTGGGAGATCTCACTGAATTATTAACGTTGGATAGATATGGATGAAGACGATGATATGAACTTGAGTGAAAGAAAAAAGCGAAAAGAAGGAGATGGAATCAGGCTCTCTGCATTTGGCTTGGCCTCTTACAGAATGCAAGGTGATGTGTGGATATCTGGCAGAAACGGGAATGACCAAGAGAAGCTATTATCCCTTCTGAGTGTGGCAGATTCATGGCTGAAGCAGTTACAGGTTCATCATCCTGACTTCAACTTCTTCATGGGCATTCGCCATTGATCAAAGTGATATCACAACCATAACTCCCAGAACAAGTTCCTGCTTTTTATAGTTCCGGTTCACAACAGCTTTATAATTTTGATTCTTACTGAAGATAGGGTTCAGAGTTTTCGGACTTGGCAGCAGTTCCTTGCTATGTTGATGTATGTACATTCCCTTTATCATCGGGTGCAGTAGACGGTACTAAATAGTAGTGTGAGTTGAGTCTTTAGTCTCTTGCGGCACTTTACAACTTAACATTAGATCGAGTTTTCCGATCCAGTGAGGATAATGAAGCTCATGTCTTGGGTTAGACTTGCAAATTTCAGTGATCAGTATCCAATGTTGTAATGCATATGCATGTTTTTTTGTAAAGACATGTTAAGTTTTGATTTTAAAGCAGAAGCGATTTTATCGAGTCTTGTTCATCCAACACGTTTCGACCTTGCAATCACCATCAACGAATTATTGATTTTCATATAGTAGGTCCCTGGACATTCCTGGTGTATGCAACACGAGTGTTTTGTACCATGTGTGAATGATTAGAGAGCTAGGGACCATATGCACCATGAATTTCTTGTATCAGTATCCCAAGAGTGAATGCATGAACATCAGATGCCTATACACTAACACTATATAGAGGAAAGTTTGAAAAGGACATTTAAATATATGTGAGATCGCATGATATGATCTCGTTCGTTGATTATTAATAAATTAATGGATGATATTTTGTCTTAAATAAAACTGTCAAACTCAACCGTTAGGATTTTTTGCAAATTCAACCGCTTATTTAATAAAACTAATTTTAATCTCAAATGTCGGATTATCAAAATCAATAGATGAGATTAAGTCTTTTCGTCTCACATATATTTAATGTCTTTCTAGAACTCAACCCACACTATCTAAATGAGCATAAACAAATAAAAACTAACGTGGAGTATCTGCATTGGATTCATATCTTGTACATCGCAACTATTTGATTTGAGTAATAAAATAACGTTGTTTTGATATTTTAACTATAGTTATACATAATTTTAGATAAACCCTTTATCAAAACTATATAATGTTGGGTCGCTGTAAAATGTTGTTGCAACACTCATCTAAATCCACCTATAATATGTGCAACGCGGCTAACTGTAAGTACAGAAACAATATTATTTTAACAATTTTTATTATAATTAAATGTAGAATCTATTGTCAGAGGGATACTCTTTTGAGACCCCTAAAGAGTGAGACCCTGAGACCCTCATCATGGCCGTTGGTTAGGTTTGCTTTTAGGCTCCAGATTGTGCCACGTGGAGGTGAGAGAACAAAAGTAGCAATTTCTCTCACCTCTGATTTCAAATTTCTCTCACCTCCACGTGGTACAATCTGGACCCCAAAAGCAAATTCAACCAACGGTCATGATGGGGTCTCAAGGTCTCACCCAACAGTAAGGATCTCAAAAGAGTCCACCTCTCTATTGTCATATCTAGATAATTTTAATTCGTAACTAATAATTAATTTTTGCTACACTGAGGGCGTGAGTACATATGAGTAATGGAAAGAGACAAAGTCGTGTTTGATGCCCTTGAATGTATGCCTGAAATATGTGGAGAAAAGTCTTTGAAGAATTTAATGTTTCTTGTTGGGACATAACTTTCATGACTACACTCATCATCTCAACTAGATGAATCAACTCTATCTATCCATCCATTTTGATTTTTGGGATTTTATATTGGCAGACATCACTCAAGTCTGATCCACAGAATTACACATGGTGCAAAGTACATGGTTTCATATGAAACATTGGCATTCCTTTGTTTTGTTATTTTGAGTCACGTTCAGTTGATAAGATTGTGATTGAATTGGGTATTAGACTTTAGACAGCCAAAGTGTTTTGTACTCAACTAGCCAACCGTCTTGGACGTACTTCAATATTCAGCTCAGTTGTTAGCCTATTTTTTGGTACTGAGGCGAAGTACCTCGTACATTCTATGCTTTCATTCGCTTTGTCGACTGGGATTAAGTCCTCTTTATGTACCTCTCGAGTCTTAGTACTCGCTCAATCAAAAAAAAAACTAGCCAACCGTCAGTCATCCGTTACCTAATCCTTAAAACAACGACACGTTTTGTTCTCCTCCCTTTGCAAGTATTTTTTATTGGTTTAAGAAATATATTTAAATGATTCGATGCGAACACTTTACTTAAAATAGTAAATACTTTGAAATTGGCACGAAAGATTTCATTTTTGATTTTAGAACTGAAAATGGAGACTGCGTGCCCTTAAATTTTGCTTATCAGAAAGAAAAGTTCATCGAGGGACTTCTAAGACGGTGATAAATAATCTCAACGGCTTATTAAGAATAATATAATTGACAAAACTGAAAATAACGATCAAATATGACTATCAATATTTTTTATAAATTCAATCGTACAATTTAAATAGTTTTTTTATAATTTTAAAGGTCCTATAGTCAAATCAACTACCAAATTTACATGCTCTAATTTTACAAGAGAATGGATCAAATGAAAAGTACTAGATTGGTTATAAAATGCAAACAAATCTAAACCACCCATTAGATTTCAATCAACGGTTATAATTAAAGAATATTAATTAATACAAAAAATTTCAAAAGGGCAATAGTGGAAATAGACGCATAACATATTTTTCAAATATTCTCATTAATATCAATCCCTTATTTTAAGGGATTGAAGTAACCGACTTTCAATTTTTTATTCTTCCATTTTTTCAGTTTTTGTTCATAGATTTCTCGATCTCGTTTCACCGTACTCCTAAAAACAATGGCTTATTTTAAGGGAATGAAGTAACCGACATTCAAATTTTTTTCTTTTCATTCGTTTAATTTTTCACAGATCTATATTTTAAGGGAATGAAGTAACTTCTTCGAAAGATCTATATTTTCCAACCTTCTCTGTATTTGCGCACATCAAATAGTCAGAAAAACGCATTAAAAAAACCTGCAGTCGTGCATG
>QZGG01003429.1:0-23679 GCA_006409495.1 Sedum album | reverse complement strand
AATGTGAAGAATCCATCTGGTGGATCCACCACTATTTGGTGGATCCATGAGTCCCACTATGGACCATTAGATGGGTTTTAAATCAATGGTTAGGAATGGTCCCCTATTAGCAAACTAAAGGGTAATATGGGAATTTAGTTAGTTTAGTTAGGAATTTAGTTAGTTTAGTTAGTCTAGTTAGCTTGATTAGATGGCATCATTAAATGCAATGTGATGTTTTGAACCTTTCTCTCACCTTCATTTAATGCAATGTCTTCCTTAATCAACCCTTCTCTCATTTTAATAATGTCATTATTTCATTCCCTCCACCATTTTCACCATTTTCACACCTCAAGCTTTTAAAATTTCAAGTTTTATCATAACCTCCTTAATCAACTCCGACTCATATTCTCAATCCATCTCAACCCGTTTTACTTGTAAACCCATCTCATTCTCACCCGTTTTACTTGTAAACCCATCTCAATCCATCTCAACTCATACTCAACCGAACAATCACCCTTACCCGTTTTTATAATTCAATGGATAATGCAACTATGAATTCTAAACTTCATTGTTGCAACTTGTTATTGCACTTCCCTGTTGCAACTTGTAGTTGCAAAGTAAGGTGCACATGTGGGGTGCAACAGTTAAAATGCAGAAACCACATGTGGGGGTGCAACTTGTAGTTGCAACTTGTAGTTGCAATAGTAAGGTGCACATGGGTTGAGATGAATTACAAGTAAAGGGCTGAGAATACGGGTGAGAATATGGATTGAGATTATGATAAAATTTCAAATTCTAAAAGCTTGAGGTATGAAAATGGTGGAGGGAATGAAAAAAATACATTATGAAAATGAGATGAGAGAGTGTTGTTTAAGGAAAGAGAGTGTTGTTTAAGGAGAGAGAGTTGTAAACTAATAAATGCAACTACAAGGTGCAACTATTAAACTACAAGGTGCAAGTAATAAACTAATAAATACAAATACAAAGTGCAACTAAACTACAGGATGCAAGTAATAAATGCAACTACAAGTTGCAACATGAAAGTGCAATAACAAGGTGCAACAACATCCTCCATTTCAGCAATGGCTTCGTCTTGATCACCAATCTCATACAAAGCCAATGCTCTCCCACAGCAAGAAGAACACCTGCGTAAACAAACATTAAATATCTCAGCTTTACGAACAAACAACATAATACACATTAGGTAACCATAAAATCAATAATCAATAAACATCAGAGTAATAGTCAAAAGATTGAGAAAGGGGTAGTGATCAAATCAATGAACAAAATGCAATTATATACACAATTTCATACAAACAGATAACCATGAATGCAACAACAAAATGCAAAACTTAAATGCAAGAGCTAAAATCAAACTATTAAATCGGCAACTTCTATTTAAAATGGATTTACCATATGCAACTATAAAATGCAACTATAAAATGCAACTATAAAATGCAACTATAAAATGCAACTTCAAACACAATGACAGAATTCACATCAAATATCCACCTAACATACTCACCCTTCAAAACGATATGCAACACCAAAATGCAACCTAAAATGCAACACCAAAATACAACCAAGCTCAGATGACAACATTCATTTACATAATTCAACAAGCAAAAGTTTGAATCTTTCAACCAATGTTACTGACCAGTAAACCCCATAGTCAAATTCAGAGCAGAAATCATACAAATCTCCTATTCTCAAATTCAGAATCAATAAACACCCAAAGTCAACCCAATATACACAGCTTAACACAAAATCATACTATATACTCACTTCAAATTCCCCCAATATCGAATTCTTCACATAATCTACACACAAAAATCCTTCCCAGAATCACAACAAATTCAAAAAGGGAAAGAAAGTCATACCATTCAGAGTAGAAACCACCAATACCATTGACAACATCTGAGCCAAAACCCTCCGAGCCTCCATTAATCAAAACTCAACCTCACCCTCCACTCAACACTAACTCAATTTAAATCTCATCAACTCCAACAAACTCAGAGTGGATCCAGATCCAGATCCAAATCCCAATCTCCATCTCCATCATCTACGGTCTCCCTCTTGGTTTTGTGAGAAGGTGAATTGGGTGAGATGGGTTTTTAGGTCAATTTAAACACCCATCGTCGCTGCGTCTGGAGATGGGTTTCAAAGTGATGAATTGGGTGAGAAGGTGAGAGAAGATGAGAAGGTGAAAAGGTGAGAAGGTGAGAAGTGATAGAAGGGGAGAAGTGACAGAAATACCCTCAACACATTAACCCCCCATTCAATACTAACCAAACTAAATTTAAACATATAGGACACGTGTCACAATACAATCAATTCTATTAATCAAATATAAGGTCCAGATCTGGACTCACAGACCCACCAAACAGTATAAGACCCACCAGAGGCGCCCTCTAGTTAATGTTCCCCACTCTATAATTGCTTCCGTTACCATTTAACCACCTCTCTGTTAGCTAGGTAGTTATTTGGTAACGACGATAATTATATAGGTGGTTAAATGCAATATTACAATATAAGGATGGTGGAGTGGAATATGACCTATTATACAAGTGGTCATATGTTATTAGAGTTTGTATCATGTGGAACCCCCCCTTTTCATAGATCCATGGATCCCCCTTTGTAGCCGTTGATTGCATTTTCTGTTTGCATTTTGGACGTACCAGCACTACAAATTTTGGCATGTTATGCGACGGATTTGTTGTGACGGGTAAGCGACGGATTTCAAATACTTGAGACCGTCTAGTAACAGATTTGTGACGGTGCATTACAAAACCTTCGCAACTCGTCACAAGTTTTTGACCTTTTGCGACACACTTGAGACGCATGTACAGATTCGTTTCTAATTCGTATCAACATTGCTACTCACTTGTGACAGGTTTGTAACACATTTATAACTGTCGTTGCAAAGCCGTTGCAAAGACGTCGCAAATTTTTATCTAACAAAACCGTCACATATGTGTCTCTAATGTGTTGCAAACAATTATAATTTATTTTGGGGTGTTCTTGTAACCCCTTAGAGACGGATTTGATACATAAGTTTTTATGTAGTTACAAGACCGTCACAATGTGTATCAAATTAAATAGTTACTAATAGGGCAGAGCAAAGTTCGGGAAATTATCGATTTACCGAAATATTTTACCGTTTTTTTGAAAATTCGGTAAAAAGGTAAAATGGTAAATTTACCGACGGTAAATCGGTAAATGGAAGAGATTTTTCATTTCGGTAATTTACTGTTTTACCGAATTCACCGAATATTTATTATATTAATTAAAAATATATATGAAATATAATTAAAAAATAATAAACTATTTAAAAATAATCTGAAATAATTTTAAAAATATTTATTTATATATATTTCGGTAAAACGGTAACAGTAAAGCTGACCAAAGCAGTGTAGTCGACGATTGCTTCTTTCTATGCAGGATGTTATGTCTTGATTCTTTGCTTCTCATCACAGCCGACTCCATCGTGGCCACCCTCTTTTTACTACAGATGCCTCCGTGGCCAGCACCACCTTCGTCTGTGTATCGTCCTCAATTTCAGCTTGATTTTTACCAGCAACGGTCATTGGATCCAAGGGTTGATGACAATGAAGACGAAGATGAGGATTTGGATGCTAATTAGTATGTTTCATTTTGCCTAACTTTTTGAAACTTTCGGTTGTGTTTTCAGGATGTTATATGATTTGTCATATTTTGGACAAACTAAGATATTAATATTTTGATGTCTTTTGTTCAATTTTCGAAATTTTTTGTTGCCTAATTTAAATGAAATATTTGAATTATTTATTTATTTGTTTACTAAATTTTGCGACGGATTTGATACGCTGTAGTTGGTCAACGTTGCAAATTAATTGCGACGGTGTTTCAACGCTTAAAAATAAGGTAGAGACGGTTTATACACGGTCTTGCAACTAACATGTTGCAACATTCTTGCGACGGTACTGTGACGCATTATTTGTGACACCGTTGTGACGGTTTTGGTACGCACTAAAACTTCAATTACATGCGTTGCATCTCCGTTGCAAATGCGTCACAACTGCGACGGATTAATCCGTCTCAAATTTTGAAACGCCATTTATGCAACGGATGACCATCCGTTGCAAACATGCTACAACACCGTCACAATTGTGACACAATTGCAACGCATTCCTTCCGTCGCATAGCATGCCAAAATTTGTAGTGCAGATTGTGCCAGCGCATTAATGAGCATGTGCAACTCACGTGTGCATTTGTCGTATGCAACTCACGTGTGCATTTCAAAAATGCAAACACGTGGCACAATCTGGTGCGTCCAAAATGCAAACAGAATATGCAATCAACGGCTGCAAAGGGGATCCATGGATCCATGAAAGGGGGTTCCACATGATACAACCTTCTATGTTATTAACCCTAATATATTTAACGAAATTTTAACGAAACAGTGATAGGTAGTTGTTTGATAACGTCGAACGTTATGCGGTAATATTGGTTTTAAAATTAAAATAATCCAATAAATCAGTAAATGGTTAAACCATAAATTAACATGAAAAAAGTCATCTTCATCAAACATTAACTCAAGTAGGACTGAAACGATCTGAATACAAATCTTTTTTGTTTTGTGGGGAGATAATGCTACGTGATAGAATATGAAAACAAAGACAATTAACCTTTTTCTCATTTTTATTTAAAGTAAGGAGTAACGTACAATAATGGCATGTCACGCATATGACAAACGCATGCACTCGTTTAACACACTCTCATCCAAACATGACTCCAGCCAATCAAGGCCCTACTTAGGGACCTTAATGTAACCAATATGGGTCGAGTTTCCATTTCTTGTCAATGTCTTAAGGTCATAAGCCATCCAGCACTTCTTATCAATCTGATGATAGAAATATCCAGCACACTTACAATCCGAGCTGCACTTGCTTCCACACCCACTTTCAGTCACATTCTCCCCTTGCATAAAAGCACTCATAAAATGATCAACTCCCACCATTTTATAATACCTGAAAGCCTTCTTAGCACAAGCCAGTGCAGATATGGTCTTAGGCTGGCAGCTAGAGCTCCATGCGGTCGCGCCGGTCTCAGCGGGGCAGCCTACACACATCTCATTTTCACACAAACCTAGATTACCACATTTTTCAGGGAGCTGACATCCACCGGCAAAGCGAGGTGAGAAAAGTGAATAGGTCATTTCCCACTTGGTTCTCTCTACTGGAGCATAGAAAGTGTAAATTTTCAAGCTCCCATCGATTTCCAACCGAAGCATCGAAAATGTAACGTTCCAGTTCGGTCTAATGAGAACAGGGTTTGCAAAGAAGCTCTTGTCCGTCACGATGTAACTAAAGTAGAGATTGTAGCAAAATTTTCTTCTGTTTGAGGTGAGCATTTGAATGTGACAGTATCTAGAGATCCTGTTAGGGTATTGAACCTGTCTGCGAACGAGTAGTATGCATATCGCTTACCTGAAGTTGGGCTAGTGTAGTACAACGTCAGGGTTTCCTTATCCATCTCTAGACTATAAGGTCCATTGGAGTTATCTGTCGCTGAGGCTCTACTAACAAGCTTTGTTAGTCCTCCAAGTTTAAACCCTTGACCTACTAGCAATGTGTCTGTAGCAGTATCAAAGCTTTGCCATACATAAGCTCCCTTGGAGTTGAACAACACCATGTTACCATTAGGGAGTACCTCAAACCTTACGACATCTTTATTTGCGTGTTAGTCTGCCATGCAATGCGGCCATCAGCCTCGGTGATGACCAAGTTCCCATTAGCTAGTAATTCAAATGTGGCCATGGGACCAACGGGTTTTCCTCGGTTTGCCTCCCAAACCCATCGTGGAACATAAAACGTGTTGCCATAGTAGATGTTCCTAGGGTCTGAGTTCCCCATTCGCAATGCCAGGCTGAAAGCTCCTGGAGTTGTGTTGTAGAATGCTAGCTGGAAAGCCCCACCGTATATGCTGGAGAGGGTGTAGCTTGCACCATACTCAGTATCATAATCACCAGTGAGGGAGGGGTCATTGACGAATTTGAACCGGTTTCGGGGTGGAACTGCGGCTCTTGAGATGTATGAGAAGAGAAAAAATGCAAGGAGATGAACTCTTGAGTACATTTTGGAGAGGGTTTTAGTGTTTGAATGTTGATATGAGTTCAGTAGCCTGCTTATACATATATTTATAAGGTGTGGTTTTGAGACAAATATGGTCAATACATGAATGTAAAGATTTGTTTTTTATTAATGTTGATTGTAGAGAGACAGCTCATTGCCTCATTGATTGAGATTTGAGTATTTTATTGTGTAGCCGTCAGGCTTGATTTTTTTTTAATTTTTTGACCAAATTATAACTTATAAAACACGAGAAAATGGAATACAGTAAGACACCTGGTCAAGGATTTAAGAGGTACTCTAGTGTTCATCATGGCGTTCAAGTTATAGTGCACAACTTGCCAATTTCAACCAGGACCAATAAATGTCATGAGTCTGAAGACTCAAGTGGGCTGATGCCTAACGGAAAAGGTAGGGCAGTGGAATCTTGCATGTGCTAATTATTTGAAGCTGTAGGGTTTCCATAAGATATTTTTCTGATTAATTGTTCCAAACTATCCATAAAATACGCGTTTTCCCTATAACTAACCATAAAATAATTTTTTTTGAAAACCACCAGGACGGCTGCCGGTATACCTTCTTCCCATAAACCACCACCAGTTAGTACGTGATATTCAAGCGCTTTATTTTTGTCATGAACCACTCATAAAACTCTTTTTCCCCTAACCATCACAAATTAAATCGATAAAAATTATCTAATTTGTACAAAATAAATGTTTCAAGAGTACCACAAAAAGGCGATTATTAAATTTTATTAGAGGGGCGAGTATCATTAAGTTATTATAATTTTTAAATAAGTGTTTGATTATATGTCGCCTTTCGATTTTGTTAATTAAGTGTTTCAATGTATATTACGAGGACCTCGAAGAGACGTAATTTACATTATGTTAAAGTATCGAGTAATATGAAGTTATTGTACTTCTTTAAATCAGTCTTTGATTTGTATGTCATCTTTTGATTTTAATCAAAATGGACATTGTCTCGAAGTGGATTATTAAATATCCGTGTCGCTATTTTTACTTTTCAATATTTTCATTCATTTGTAGCGTTTGTGATAAAATAATGTGTTTCGGTTGCTGTTTCTGTCCACAATTCTTGAGTTTGCCATGTTTGCAAAGTCAACTTGCAAGAATTTTTCTGATGAAAAGTTATTGTATTAGAACAAAATGCAACATTGTTAGATGTTTCTTCTACAACGGTTCCTTTCTATGGAAATTACACTAGAGTTAGCTAAATTTTGGCGAGAACATGTATCTAAAATAGAGCTCGTAAAACTAAATTCCAGTATTAGCTAAAAGTTGAGAACACGGATATTCAATAAAACTTGATGCAAAATACTATGGCCTTCAAATTTGATACAACTTGCAATGCAAACTATCCAATTTCAACCAGGACCCATATATGTTTAGAGTCTCAAGTGGCTGATGGCTTTTCAGTAATGGAGAATGAAAAGCAGTGGAAGCTCTCGTGCGCAAATTTCTGAAACTGTAGGGTCGCCGTATGTAGAGGTTTCAAAATGGGCGGGCGGGTGGTTAATGGGCGGGTTTAAATGGGTGATGGGTAAATGAATATTTTATCCATTTAACCAGTGGCGGAACCAGGACGAAATATTCGCCGGGGCTCAAAAGTTTAGCGGGGGCTCAAATAATTTTTTTAGCGGGGGCTCAAATAATTTTTTAGCCGGGGCTCTAATAATTTTTTCAGCCGGGGCTCAAATAATTACTTTACCCGGGGCTCCAAGTCGAATTATGATAAATTATACCTAGTAAAAAAATTTTTTTTTCCCTCGCCGGGGCTCCAGCCCCCCTCCGCCCCCCTGGTTCCGCCACTGCATTTAACCCATTTAACTAAACGGGTTAAATGGGCGGGTAATAACGGGTGACGGGTTATCCGTTTATACCTATTTATCCGTTTATTTTCGTTTATCCGATTATGCTCGTTTATTCATTAATACATATTTAAACTTGTTAAAATGGTAATTAAAATATAAAATGGACGCAATAACATACTCAACTGTGCTTCGAAGAACGACTTTTGAATTTTATTTGTTTTAAATTTTATTTTATTAAAGAAAATGAATTATAAATTTGGGATAATTACGAAAAACCACCCTCATAATAGGGTGTTTTTCACGGAACCACCCTTATAATGTGATATTACAGTAAACCACCTCTTTTTATCATTCCGTTATCATTTAACCACCTCGACACTATTCCGTCAAATATTCCGTTAACTATTTTAAAATTTGAATATAATAATATTATTTTTATTATAATACACCACCTGTATAATAAATAAATTTTCACTTGACCACCTCTATAATCATTTCCATTATCACTTCACCACCTCTGTTAACGGAGAGGTGGTTAAATGATAACGAAGTAGAGAAAGAGGTGGTTTACTGTAATATCACATTATAAGGTGTGCCGTGAAAAACCCCCTATTATGAGGGTGGTTTTTCGTAATTAACCCTATAAATTTATACAGAGTCAATAAAGTTTAGCATGCTTCATTTATTACCTTAATTTCGTGTTTAAATATTGCTTTATAATAATTGAGTTTTTCATTTATAAATGTGTATAAAAAATAAAAATGTAATAAAATTAGAAAGAATTTTTTAATTGAAACGTGAGTCGCATAAGTAAATGGATAGTGAATGTTAGTAGGTAGCGTGGGTGTTAATGGATAGTGAATGTTAATGGGTGTTAATGGGTAGTGGATGTTAATGGGTGTTAACGGGTGGTAAATGGGTAATGAGTTATCCTATTATAAATGGATAGTAATGGGTAATGGGTATATTTTATCTGTTAAGCTAAATGAGCGGATATGGGTAAGGTTTTTTCAGGCGGGTATAGGGCGGGTAGTGGGTAATGGATATATTTGACGGGTCTACGGTAAGCCCACTAGCTAGCTTCGTCCCTGATCTCATCATATGCACAGTTAATTACGAACTGTATTATGTGGATCCATCTATTTTAGTGAACTCATGAACCCCTCTTACATTCATTGATTGCATTTTTTCAATGCACAAGATTGCACCACGTCATTGCATTTGTCAAGTATATGTCACGTGCAAAACATGTGCAACTCACAAGTCTCATTAATGTGTTGGCACAATCTGATGCATTGAAAAAATGCAATCAACGAATGCAAAAGTGGTTCATAAGTGTACCAAAATAGATGAATCCACATGATACAATCCATAGTTAACTATACTCATATTTTATGCATTTTTTTTAAGTCGATAACATACTTCAACTGTATGGTATCCAACTAGTCAAATAAAAAAAGGGTTAATTACGAAAAACCACCCTCATAATAGGGGTTTTTTCAACGCACCACCCTTATAATGTGATATTACAGTAAACCACCTCTTTCTCTCCTCCGTTATCATTTAACCACCTCTCCGTTAACAGAGGTGGTGAAGTGATAATGGAAATGATTATAGAGGTGGTCAAGTGAAAATTTATTTATCATACGGGTGGTGTATTATAATAAAAATAATACTATTATATTCAAATTTTAAAATACTTAACGGAATATTTGACGGAATAGTGTCGAGGTGGTTAAATGATAACGGAATGATAAAAAGAGGTGGTTTACTGTAATATCACATTATAAGGGTGGTTCCGTGAAAAACACCCTATTATGAGGGGGTTCTTCGTAATTATCCCATAAAAAAAGAGTGGAGTACAAACTTTACAAAGTCTTTGATTCCAAATATTAAATGATATAATTCATTTTCAGGAGGTCGGTTGTCCAAAAATTAATCTTACTTTGCAATTATATGTCCATAGGTAGAAAAATCGCATAATCAAATTGTCACAAATTCAATCCTTCATCAAACTGCTCTTCAAAAAGTCTCAATCCTAGTCAAACGTATTTTATTAAATTTGCAAACCTAAAGAAAAGTTCAATTACTTTAATAATTAAAGATTTAAAGTGTCAATTTCCAACTAAAGTCGCAAAAACAATTCAATTATATAACTAAGAAATGCCATTTCGACCATATATACTTTTATTTTAACTGCATTCTAAAACTACCCTTAAAAACCTTTTCTTAATGTTTTCTTTATGGGCAGTTCATAAAGGCAGACCCGGCAAATATACCCATTACCCACTATCCGCCCTACACCCGCCCAAAAAAGACCATACGCATATCCGCCCATTTAGCTTAACGAATAAAATATACCCATTACCCATTATTATCCATTTATAATAGGATAACCCATTTATAATAGGATAACCCATTACCCATTACCCATTTACCACTCGTTAAACACCCATTAACATCCACTACCCATTAACACTCATTAACATCCACTATCCATTAACACCCACACTACCTACAATTCTTTACACTCGATTACTAGCTTTCAATTTTAGTTCTTAAGTTGTTTTATTTATTTCAAAGGCAATATTATTTTATTCAAAAGGCAATATTTAAAGAAAAGGTTTAGTTATCAAATATTAAAAACTATGACAAGGATGAGAATCCTCCACTAATACTTATGGTTTCACTCGAACAAGATATAGATTATAGTTATGAATTTCCTTCTTGATGACAATTTAATATAGAACGTATAGTTATATGATAATATAAATCCTCACTCTCGAATGGATTTACATTATAGAATTTAGACTGAGTAGCATTAGCATACGAATCCTCACTCTCGAATGTTGGATTCGCACGTAAACATCTACTCGACTAGCTTCATTCCTCCCGGTGTTTTCACTAATCTGTCCAAATACGCTTATTAATACATTCATGCACCAAATATACTCGCTGCTCTCGCTTTGCTAATATACTCGATCTAATGGTTGTATTGATTCCAAAATAGTCTAAGTTCACCTCTCGGTCCTTCCCTAGAAAATACTACTCGACCTACTCTTCTAGACGTTTTGTCAGGACACCTAGACGTAGTGCTCGGGTATGATTCAACACACATAATAGTCATACAAGAATTGATTCATGTAAATTAAATAATCATGTTCTAGTTATTCATAAGCATTAGGAATTCATCAAATCCCTATCATAAGGAAACTACTCACTCATCTCGAGTGATAATGCAAACATGTTCAAACGATTGTAAGTAAAACGATTGTAAATAAAACAAGAGTAAAGTTTAGAAATTCTCAGTGATTGATGATCCACGGTCGAGCTCCAAGCTGCTGCTATCTCCTCGTTATCTCGAGTACAAAATTAGGTTGAACAATCTTCTATAATTCAAACGGTCTTCCGAGCTCTCTCGGCTCTCTTCTTCTTCTTCACTTGGTTTACTCGACTTCAATCAATCATTCTTCTCTAGGGTTTTCGGCCCCCTAGGCAGCAGCCTTCTTCGAGTCTTGTGATGCTTTATATAGTGAAGACAATCACAAGGGTCGAGTGAATGAAAGGTCTTGCTTTAACTCCTAATCATAAATGGCCGAGTAAATGGAAGGTAGCTTATCCACTTGTATTAAATCTTCGAGTAAGTGGAAGGTCTAGCTTATCTTCTTGTATTAAATCTTGAATTAAATGGTCGAGTGAATGAAGAGAATCCATACGAAGGTCTTGATCACGTGATGACTTGCTCGAGCAGTGTATTTACTCGGTCGAGTAACATGAGTCTTTAGCTTTTAGCTCGTCAGGTACTTTAATACACTCGGTCTAAGAATTGCAGAAATGCTTCCAATTATGTCTGATTTAGGCCGAATTCACGTGCTTTTCCTCATATTTCCATTTATGCTCCTTCGTAAGGCTGGAATCGTGCTTGAAACATCAATCAAAGTATCAAAAGTAATATATTTTACGTTATATCATAGGAAATAAGCATGAAAGTAGGGGCTTAAAATAGACATTTCTAACATTGATTACCCGCCCATTTAATCCGTTTAGTTGAATGGGTTAAATGGATAAAATACCCATTTACCCATCACCCATTTAAAACCCGCTCATTACCCACCTGCCCGCCCATTTTAACACCCGGTAAGCTTTTTAGTCAATTTTTTGTTAATTTTTTTACATTAAACAATTATTTCTTTTCTCATTCACTTGCGATTAGCGATTTGGGAATCGAGCTGCTGCCGGACGCCGACGCCACTCACTTCTCAGTAAATAATCAATTGTTTGAATAATTGTTGTTTGCAAAAGTTGAATCATTTAATTTGAGATGTGTTTAATTCGAAAGTTTGTTGAATTTTGATTCTTGGCTTGTTTAAATGTTGAGCCGTTGAGGTTTTAATTTTTAATCTTGTGGGATTTGTTTACCGATATTGGTTTCAATGGTTGGAAAAATATTAAGAGTAGGAAGTCCGGCGTCTTTACTCATATAGGATGGGTTACTTCTATACATAATTCGTCAATGCAAAAGTGGGATAATTTGAAGAATCCTTCCAAGCACATTGAGAGGGTAATATGCAAATTGTCCGCAAAAGAAGTAGAGGACAACCGCACTAGACTTGTTACTACTATAGAGGTTGTGAAACTATTGGCTTTACAAGGAATTTCTTTTAGAGGGCATGATGAGTCGAAAGATTCTCTTAATGGTGGTAACTTTGATGCTATTTTGAAGCTTATGAAAAGATTAGATGACAATTATCGCAAAGCGTTAATCAATGCCCCCAAAAACGCCAAGTATACTTCTTCAACTATTCAAAAGCAAGTTGCTAACATTCTTCGAAATCAAATTAGGGCCAAGATAAGTGAAGAAGTGGGTGAATCCAAATTTTGCATTCTAATTGATGAACGCTTGATGTTGCAAACAAGGAACAAATGGCTATTATCCTTCGCTTTGTGGATTGCAATGGATTGATAAGGGAACGATTCTTTAAGTTGATAAGTGTTCCCGATACTTGTTCTCTAACTTTGAAATACGAGATATCAAAGGTTCTTGCTCAATATGATCTCAAAGAAGAAAATATACGTGGCCAAGGATATGATGGAGCAAGTAACATGCGCGGTAAATTTAACGGTTTGCAAGTTTTATTTCTGAAAGAGTATCCACAGGCATATTTTGTTCACTGTTTTGCGCATCGCTTACACTTACTTTATTTAAATGCCGCGGCGCAAGGGGTTTCTATTATATGGCAATTCTTCTCTACCTTGACAACAATAGTTAATTTCATTGATTCTTCAGCAAAGAGACATTCAATGCTTAAAGATTACCGAGAAGCAGAAATTCAAGATCTAGTAGCTATTGGTACAAATTTGACAGGTAAAGGCAAGAATCAAGCGTGTACATTGCAGCGAGCTGGAGCTACTCGTTGGGGTTCACATTTTCGTTCTATTTCAAGTCTAATTAAGTTGTTTGGAGCTACTCAAGCAATTGTTGAGGATTTGCATGAGAATGGCCTGACAGAGAAGGTTCGAGGGGAAGCAAGAGGAATTGGTGACGCTTTGACAAACTATGAGTTTGTCTATTGTTTGATTCTTATGCATGAGGTAATGAAGATAACTGAATTTCTTTCTCAAACATTTCAGAAGAAAGACATTGACATTGTGAATGCCGTGGAGTTCCTCTCTATAACAAAAAGAAAACTTCAGGAATTTGAGGGATGATGGTTGGGTTGCTTTGATTAAAAAAGTTGATGCATTTTGTTCTGATTACGATATTACTACACTAGATATGTCAGCTCCATACAGGAAAAGAAAAAGAGGTAGTGAAAGAAATGTCACAAATGAGCATTATTATCGGGTCGACGTTCTTTATGTTGTAATTGACCATCAGTTGTTGGAGCTTGATAGTAGATTTGGAGAGAATTGTATGGAGCTTCTTGTTCTTAGTGCATCATTTCATCCACGAAATGATTTTCAAGCATTCAAAGCCGAAGATGTGTGTAAGCTTGCTTCAAAGTTTTATCCCTCTGACTTTTTGGAAGATGATATTGTTGCTTTGGGCATGGAATGTGAGTTCTTTCTATTGGGGATCAAGCAAAATGCTACGTTTGCGAATGCAACCTCTATATCTGATTTATGTCGCTTGTTGGTAACTTTCGGAAAGTCATCTTTCTACCCAATGATGTATCGATTGATTTGTCTTATTTTGACTCTTCCAGTATCTACAACTACTACAGAAAGGGCATTTTCTTCGGTGAAGATAATCAAGAATAGACTTCAAAACAAGATGGATGACGACTTTCTTGATGATCTCATGGTTCTTTATATAGAAAGGTCGTTTGTAGATTGTATTTCTAATGATGAAGTAATTACTGAATTCGAAGTATCAGGAACTCGTAGGGTAAAATTTAGTTAATCCTATCTTTTGCGTATCTTTTTTTGAATGGTAATGACTAATGAGTGATGACCATCTTTTTAGATGTCACGTCTTAAAAAAATAGCCCCACTCTATTTGAATTCCTATAGCTTCGCCCCTGGATGAGATGTTCACTAATATGCATTAAATATCATACCATGAGCAGCAGAGGTCCGCAAAAGTTTGGGCCGTATCAAACGTAATAACAATTTGTATCAGATAATTTTAAATGGTTTAATTAGAAATAAATCTAATTTAAATGGTTTGAGGATTAAAAAAATAATTTTCGTAAATTGCAAGAAGCATTAACGATATCCCCTAGATGTGTCATTCATTTTAGTACTAATGCATTCGCAGTGTATTGTGATGCTTCGAGAGTTTGATTAGAATGTGTTCTTATGTAGCATGGTTGGGTCACCGGTCAGTTGAAGTAGCACGAGAATAAAAAAATTGGCATGATCTTGAGTTAGCAGTTATGTCTATGTATTGATGATGTGGCGTGACGAGTGACTTTTGGATGTATTATCGAGGATACTAGTCATAATTGCGTGAGTTGAACAATATATAAAATCTAGTTGACCTAGGATCAAACCCAAAGGAAGAGGTGGTAGCTAACTAATTGTGATTTACCTAACAAAAAAGGGGTTGGAGATTTGTTGATTGAAGATCAGTTTTTAAGAAGGAAATCAAAGTGTGACTTTTACTTCACCCCTAGGACTTACGAGAATCAAACATCTAATTTCACATGCACAAATTCCATCTGTTTAGTTTTCTTAAAGTTACGCATCATACTCCAAGTTCAACTTTTTCTTAAAGACATTAGTTCTCAACCTCTCGGTCTACTGAACCTTGTGGAATTCAAGCATTTCAGCATCAACATGTTGGTCTAATGGGTGACACTTATAAATCAACACAAACCAAACCTATCTTCAAGAGTATTTGTCACTCACACACACAATTAACTCTCAAAAAATAATTAGATAGTTACTAAACATTCCAAAAATCAGTCGTCATCAATTCTTAGAAGTTTCATTCATTTAGACGTACTTAGTCGTTTCGTCAAACACTTAATATTCATTTAAAATGTAATCAATGAACATAAATTTAAAATCTAGTTGTTGTTATTGATCTTCAATCTTCAATCCTTGCTTTCTTCAAAAGATTATGTGATTTTTGATTTATATGTTCCAGTTTATATTTCAAAATTGTCTACTTTATTTTTAGAACGTATGATTTCAAAAAAACTAGTTCTTAGTGCACATAACAATATGTGCATATTTATATTATAAAATATAAAAATAGAGAGTAAGGTTGTAGGAGGACACATAAATATATGTGAGACGGTGAGACATGATCTCAACCGTTGATTACTAATAATCCAACAGATTTGATTCAAAAAAGTAACCGTCACTCTCAACCGCTAGGGTTTTTTGCAAATCCAACCGCCCATTATATAAAAACCAATTTTAATCTCAACCGTATATTAATCTAATCTAACGGTTGAGATTTCGTCCTTCCGTCTCATAAATACTTAATGTCCTTCTAGAACTTAACCCTAAAAATAGATAATATCAACTTTAAAATAATGTTTAAATGGTAATAGATGACAACTGAAGGGGTATTATGTGAATAAATTTGTCGCTTTAATTTACACTAGTTGTTTGATGCACAGTTATGTGCATATCAATTGAAACATAATATTATATTCTATATTAGTAATTATGAAAGAAGTCAAGGATAAAATAGGAAAGAAAATGTGGCTTCAGATGTAACCGTCAATAGACCTCCTTACGCTTTATATATAGGATAGATATAGTATAGATTCAACATGGTTCATGTAATGTTTAAATTAGATTTTTCGTAGAAAAAGCTTTCTATTGATGAATTAGTTATTTTGAATCATCTATACATCCTAATTTTATGGTTCAATTTTTTTGTAATGGCATGGTTCATTTCTCGTCTCTGCATGATTTACGAACGTATTTGAACCAGTTAACACCTTTTTTGCCCCTTCATAAACAGATTGTTCCACTTATCTTTCTATTTAAAAATCTATAAATAAAAATTTAATACTGTCGTAACACAACAGAAATCTTTAAGATTTAATATCGTTGGTCCATTTAAGATTGTAATTAATCCATCAAATGCACTCCCACTTGGTTCAAACTTTTTCTCTTTATCCTGTTCCCATTTTCAAAATTGACAGCCCACGTCGAATACCAAATAGTAGTCCTTTACGCCGAGATGCTTAGCCGCCATGATAGAATGATAATTAAATTTCTCAATAATTAATATGTAGTTTAAAACTTTTGTCCCCCATATTAATAGATCAACCAACTCATTATCAAGAAATATATATATAGAGAGAGGTTGTATCTTGTGGATCCATCCAATTTGGTGGACTCGTGGATCCCCTCTTGCATCCGTTGATTGCATTTTTTGGACGCACCAGATTGCGCCACGTAAGTGCACTTGTCATGTGCACATCACGTGTGCACATGACAAATGCACACGTGTAGTCACATGCTTCATTAATGCGCTGGCACAATCTGGTGCGTCCAAAAAATGCAATCGACGGGTGCAAGAGGGAATCCACGAGCCCACCAAATTGAGAGGATCCACATGATACATTCTCTATACATATATAGGGTTAGGTTCTAAGAGAACATTAAGTATTTGTGAGACGGAAGGACGAAATCTCAACTTTTAATTTGATTAATCTGACGGTTGAAATTAAAGTTAATTTTATTTAAGTTGGCGGTTTGATTTGTGAAAAACACGGGGCGGTTGGATTTGGAGGTTATTTTACTTTTAATCTCATCCGTTGGATGATTAGAAATCAATGGTTGAGATCATGTCCTTCCGTCTCACACATAATTGATTGTCCTCCTAGATCTTTACCCTATATATATATAGAAAAATTTGAGAAGGACAAACACGTTCATGTGAGACGAAAGAATATCATCTCAACCATTGATTTCTATCAATTCAATGGTTAATATTGATACCGTCACTCTCCAACCGCCTCATATTTTTTTGCTAATTCATTTAATTTAATTAAAAATCAATTTAGCCTCAACCACAAGATTAATCTAATTCAACTGTTGAGATTATGTCTCTCCGTCTCACTAAAGTTATTTGTTTCTCTTGAATTTATATATATAGAAAGATTTACTCATGTAGATCCATCTATTTTGATGGAAATAGATGGATCCATGAAACCCACTTTGCATCAATTGATTGCACTTTATCAATTTAATATCCAATTTGGTAGAGATTGTATTGAGGAGCGCTCAAGTACATCCTTATTCTTAAATTATATTCGCAAGGTCAAATATCAACCTTCCAACTCATTCACTAGTTCATTAATTGGATAGCACATGTCTACCTTTTGAATTAGTGGATAACTCTAAATGCAAGTGGGTTAGTGGTTGCCACGTGACACCAACTTAATAAAGTAGCGAATGAGATGAACAGCTGAGATGTGGCTTTACGAATGTAAATTAAGAGTGTGGATGTACTTGAGAGCTTTATATATATCTTGGGGATATTTCATGTGGATCCGTGGAACCCACTTTGCATCGGTTGACTGCATTTCATCAATGATTGAGATTGCACCGCGTCATTGCATTTGTCATGTGCATATAACGAAAAAAATATGTGCAACTCACATGTCTTATTACTGTGTTGGCACAATCTGGTGCATTGATAAAATGTAATTAAAATGTAATCAATAAATGCAAAGTGGGTTCCATGAATCCACTAAAATAGATGAATGAGTAAATCTCTATATATCTTTACCAATAAATGACAAACTTATCATCTCTAAAATGACTTATTTCCCCTCGCAGCATCAACATTCAACCCTATATATGAGCTCTTATAACTCAAACCCACAAAATCAAAATAGCTCATCTCCTTGCCAAAATGTCCTCTCAATCATTTTCTTATGTCTCGTCCTCTTAACAATCTCATCCATTGCCAATGCCGTTGTTCCTGCTGAAAACCAGTTCCAATTCACCATTCATCCGGAGTTTGGTGACTATATCGTTGAGTACAATGGTAACCACGTTACGTGGATTTCAATGCCCCATTTCAGCTAACGTTTTACAACACTAAACCTAATGCCTTCACTCTTGCACTAAGGATGGGGCTAGCAAAACGGATCTACGTGCAGGATTCTTGGGCTCCAGCCCAAGTAAAATTTAACAAATTTTAATTTTTTTCAAATTTTACCCTTTTAAATAATTATTTACACACTATTTTTTCAAAAAAATTGAAAATAGTCCTATTTGTTTTAAGAAAACGAAAACAGCCCTACTGGTTTTCGAATTCTAGATCCGTCCTTGGGGGCTAGTGAGGTCTGAATCATTCCTCCGATGGGTTTGGGAAGCAAACTCAGGAAACTCTGTTGGCCTAAACGCAAGTCTCACGTTAGGAGCCGATGGGAACACTTGTATAGATTGGATGTTCAACATCGCTTTTTATTAAGCGCTGTTAAAAAAATCGACTTTTAACAGCGCTTATATAATTAAGCGTTGTTGTAACATGCAATAACACAACGTTTCTTAAGAAAACGCTGCCAAATATATACAACAACGCTATTCTACATAAGCACTGTCTAAAGTAATACTTTCAACAGCGCTTTATTATTTAAGCGTTGTTAAAAGTGTTACTTTAGACAGTGCTTATTTTATAAGCGTTGTTATTTACATACAACAACGCTTTTCTGATAAGCGTTGTTTAAAGTAACACTTTCAACAACACTTTTTTAAGCGCCGTGAAAAATGTATATGCAACAGTGCTTATTCGAAAAAGCGTTGTTTAAAGTGACGATTTAACCTAGTAATTTCCGGAATTCAAAGTTTTTACTCACGGTTTAACCTAACTTCCTTGGACTTCAAGCTATCTCCCTTTTAATCTTCTTCAACCAGATCAGCACAATCACAAAGACGAAAACATCAAGAAATATACTTATTAGGACAAGGTGAACAATGGTGCATGGGAGGAGACATACACCCTCTTTTCAAGGGACAGAGAGTGAGTGTCAGAAACCGGGTTGATGGAGTAGAGCTCTAGTTGTGAAGCAAAGGTGTCTTCAGCTTCATGCTCCAAGAAAGCTTTCCATTATTACAAGGTTGAAGGTGTTGATCATTTCATGAGCACTTATAAAAGAGGAGATGCTACAACTGAGAGCGGATGTGGAAGCAAGTGCTCCAGTGATTGTAAGTGCTTGGGATACTTTTATAGACAAAAGGAGTCAATATGCTGGGTTGCCTATGACCTAATGACCTTAAGCCGTGTGGTTAACTTGACTCTCATGTGGGCTATATCAAGGTCCCTAATTAGTGATTGTGGATTATTATTGGAGTATTGAAAGATCTTCTAATTAAAATTTCAAAGCTATCATAACACAAAATACAAATTAATTAGATAAATAATTCATATAAAATGAAAAAATATTTTTACATGAAATAAGTAAATATATTAACTTACCATAAAATTTAGGAGTGTATTATAGAAAATCGTGAAGAAGAGGAGGGGAATAAAGCAGTGAAGGGTTGAGCTGTAGGGGAGTAAAGAGTGAATGGTCGTTTTCTTTTGATACTCCGTCCAAATTGGAGATATATAGGTGAGTACACATCGTTGCTCGACACAGTAAACTTTAGCAACATCTAATTTTGTTGCATCATTCAGAAATCTCACACCAATCAAACGTGACATATTTTATGCGACGTATTACCAGTCGTATCATTAGATATGTTGTTTCGATAAAGTTATGCAACAAAACACATTGGTGCACTGACAAATGTGGCATAAGATGTTTTTGGAAAATTTGAATTTCTTTCAATTTAGTATTTGTAGCATGCTCCAACATATGCCACATAAAACAAACGGTCGTATTGATTTTGTTGCGAAAGTCTTTACGCAACGACTTTGTTATGCCACAGATCGGCTTCGTCGTATAATATTAATGCAACATTGTTTCTATGCGATGAAGTGTTGTTTCCATTGCATTAGAAGTTCAATTGTGAGTGTAGGATTCTCCAATCTCTATCATGGAATCTTTTTTTGTGATATACATTATATTTGTCATATAATGTAAATCACAATGAGTATAAGTGACGTAGGAAGAATTTCAAGATTTTGGGTTTATCCCACATATTTAGATTTTGAAAATTTTGTAATATCTTTTCCAATATAATTTTCTTTTACTTTTCGTGTAATCTTCATCTTTTGATCAATAAAACAAATTGAGTTATCTCAACGATAAGGATGTATTCCCTTTATTTATGGGTGGACTCCAGAAAAACTTATCTTTGGGTTTCGCGCTGGCGATTCCCTTAAGGCTTCCGCCGCATCAATAAGTATTTGGCATGTGTTTAAATTATTATGGAAAAAGTGAATATAGAGATCGAGAAACTTATTTTATTCGAGATGCATGCCACAAAATAAGTGATAAATGTTGTAACAATAATTAATTGAATCTATTATTCACAAGGAAAGAGATCAAAGAGGACATGTATTTATACGTAGAACAATAGGACATCATCTCAACCGTTGATTTCTAATAATCTAACAACTGAGATTGATAACAGTAATTCTCAACCGCCCGTGTATCTTGCATATTCAATCACCTATTTAAATTAAAAACTAACTTAATCTCAATCGTCTGATCAATCAAAATCAACGGTTGACATCGTGTCCTTCCGTCTTACAACAGTTACTCATCCCCTGGATCCATACTCTTATACACAATATATAACTAGCGGATATATTTCTCTGGTTGTGTATGAACTAGGAACAGCCTCATTAGAAAAATAAATGGATGGAAAAAAGAAATACATACAAAGCACACCGAAGCTTAGGCATTCTAATGCCATGTATGTATTCCTTAAAAACGTATAGTAGCAATGTTATAAAGCGTGACAAAATTATGTTAGATTCTATATGAAAGCCAGTTATCTCAAATAATTTTCCTTTACTTGCACGATAGAAAAACTTCGTTCTTGTATATCAGTTTTAATTTGCTTATCTTTTTATATTTAAAGCGCAAGATCCTCTATTCGTGGTTAGTTTTATAACCACATTTTATTTCCAATTTACTCTCTTACTAATTAAATAAAATTCAAATTTATATAAATAAATAAAAAGTAAGATTAAATTAAATTAATTAAATAAATGAATATTATCTGCACAAGATTTGTGCATCAATTACTAGTTTGATATAATCCACAAGTGGCCTTGTCATAGTGTATAAATAATATGAGTCATATTTATTTTCGCCATACTTCATATAATTTGAATATTTCTCCTTGATCAGACACTACACCATTTTGATGACTACGCAACATAGGGACTCGGATCCGGTAATGCGCAGCTATTTGCTGCGAGGGTAAAAACGACGTCATTTTGACGTTTTTTACTATAACCCTACGTAGTTTTGAGTGAACCCTTTACTAAAACTACGTAGTTTTGGCTCGCATTAAATAGCTTTCGCTGCACTGGATCTTAATCCGCAACATAGAGACTTTAATGTTATCTCGCAACATTTGAGTGTATATGTTGCATAAGATGACGTGTTGTCTTATATCACTTTTGGAACTTAAAATAACGCAGCCTATAAATATACGTTGCAGAATTCGGAAGGAGAAAGCTAATGCAACATATATATACAAGCAACTTTGAGATGACTTGTACATGGGAAATAAAAGAGATTTGACCCTTTGAGAGGACCCCAGATCCTTAATTTAGTGTCTATGTAAATTTTAACTGAATATTCTCATCATTTTTATCAAGATAATCGTTGATCGTCAACAAAATTCCGGTTAATGACTATGTACACCTCAATGAATAATGATAATATATGAATGTGCTCTAAGTTTTTATAAAATCTAATATGAAATATGCAAGTAAACACATACCATCACGGCCAAGATAGATATTGATAGCGGTTGTACATCAGTGTCCAAACCAGTCTCTGAGCATAGTTATTTAATCAAATATATTATAATACATTTGGTATTATTAGCGGAAGTAATTAAATAGCATAGGAAATAAAGCTCTACGTACAAAGAAGCGTACGTACTGTATAAGTAACTAAAGTAACCGAATGTAGTAGAAACGGCTACTATGATGTGACATGCATCAATATCAGAACTCATTAGCTATAGCCGATGCCAAAGCACGCTTAGGGTTCGGCAATGGGGCGGGTCGGGCCGGCCCGATCCTAATAAGGGCCGGATAGGGTGGGCTTTTAGGATTTTTTGCAAACCCTTTGAAGGCCTTTGGGCCAGGTCGGGCCGGGTCGTTGAAAATTTTGAAGCCCTAAGGGTCCCCATAGGGCCGGGTAAATAAAGGGTACAACGGGCCGGGTAGGGTTGGCCCTTTTTTTAAGGGTCGAATCGGGTCAAAATATATCAAAAAAATAATATAGTTTTTTGAATTTTTTACTAATTTGATATATTAGTAAATTTGTATAACTTTTCTCATACATTATTAATAAATTATATTAAATTTTGATCATTTTCAATTTATATATGATGAATAAAGTGTATTTAATAATATAGTTATGATAGGGTAAGGGCTAAATAAGGGCTGGGTAAGGGCTGGGTCAAAGGGCCGAGTATAAGGGCTGGGTCAAATAATGATCCCTAAGCACGCTCTATCAATTGTCACTAATTTGAAAGGGGGTTTTATAAAAGACGGTATTAGTCGAATGACTTACTGAATACATAGTATACTTTATTATCATTGTGTATTTGTTTAATTCATTTGCATCGCATTAATGTTTATATTAGGGAACACAACATCACATATACAATTGCAAAATGCTATGGAACGATGCATGCAGAATGATGTACTTGTGTGCTATATCTGGCAATGGGCAGTCGTCACTACCGGGTTTGACCCTTATATAATCAGTCATATTAGAGCAAAATCTCACTCATTCAGATCATAAGCTCAATCATATGAGAGCGTAAGTTCAGTCATATCAGAGTATAGACTCAATCATATTACATATTTATGATGCATGTCGTGTATAAAATGATGCACAAATATAAACAACCAAATATCACAGCTGTGTCTGTTTTCACATACTAATGCATTACTTCTCATTTCATTAATTGTTATCGATAGCATACGTTTTTTAAGGCGTAAAGGGGTACAAAAAGTAATATTTTTACTCATTTAGTTAAGTCATATATTGTCAGTATGTGAAAGGTTCTAAAAGCACATACATTTTAGTAAGATAGAAGGATATGATCTCAGCCGTTGATTTTTATCAATCCAACAGTTGATATTAGTAACCGTCAGTCACCAACCGCCCGTGTATTTTGCAAATCCAACCA
>QZGG01003428.1:0-22196 GCA_006409495.1 Sedum album | reverse complement strand
TTGGATAGGTATTTGGAAAAATCCACTATACCCGTCGAGGAAACAAAAGTACTCGTGCCCGAAAGTCTTTCTAACATTTGATCCACGAATGGAATAGGGAAATGGTCTTTTTTAGTTGCTTTATTAAGTTTTCTATAATCGACACACATCCTATATCCGGTTACGGTTCTAGTGGGGATTAATTCATCATTTTCATTTTTAACTACGGTTAATCCTCCTTTCTTTGGAACGACGTGGATTGGGCTAACCCAATCTGAATCGGGGATCGAGTATATGATTCCTGCATCTCTAAGTTTTGTTATTTCTTTCAGAACAACTTCACCTAATTTGGGATTTAGTCTCCTAAGAAACTCCCTAGATGGTTTTGCGTCATCGCATAAACGAATCCTATGCATGCATACGTCGGGACTAATTCCTTTTAAATCATCTATAGAGTGTCCTATAGCATCTTTATGTGTACGTAAAACATGCATGAGTTTCATAGTTTCATCTTGATTTAGCAAAGCACTAATGATCACCGGCGAAAATTTTTCTGAAACCAAAAATTCGTACCTTAGATTTGGTGGAAGAGGTTTCAATTCCTGACCAAATTCATTACCTTTGCATGAGTTGCTTATGATTGAATGATTACATGTAAGTTCCTGCTCGATCAACTTCTGCTCGATCAAATTCTGCTCGACCGAAAATGACTCAGTCGAGTACTCGGTGTCATCCATGAGATTCAACATTTTTACATCTTTCTTTCATTCACTTTCAAGAATCGTTAGCGCGGAAATATTAACTATATCACTATTTGAAACATTAGCATCAAACAAATCACAATCCATAGAAAAGTAGGTGCTTTCATCATTTTAGAAAGATAGAATTTTACCTTGTCCTCACCTAGGTCCAACTCGATTGAACCATCGCCACAATTTATCAATGCCTTGACTGTGTTTAAAAATGGTCTTCCCATAGTAACAGGAATTTCGGCATAAGGGTTATCATCCATTTCTAACACATAAAAATCCACAGGAACATAGAATTCTCCAATTTTAACAGGCATATCTTCTAACACACCAATTGGTACTCGTTTAGACCTATCAGCTAGTCTAAGAATTAAAGTGGTGCTAGAAAGTTCTCCTATTCCTAATTTTTTATATAAGATAAATGGCATTATGGAAACTCCTGCTCCTAGAACACATAAGGCATCATCAATAACTATATCTCCTACGGCGATCGGTATAGTGAATGAACCATAATCTTTTTGTTTCTTAGGCATCTTACGTTGTATTACGGCACTAGAATTAGGTCCTAAGGCAATATGGTCTACATCACATAATTCACGACGATGAGTTATAATATCTTTCAAGAATTTAGCATAGGTGGGCATTTGAGAAATTACCTCTAAAAATGGTAGAGTGATGCTAAGCTTTCCAAGAATTTCAGGAAACTTCTTGAATGCGGCTGTTTCTTTTACCTTCTTTTATCTGTTTGGGAATGGAAGTGGTGGAACGTAAGGTGGTGCTGCTACGTAAGGTGGCTCACTTTCCTTGTCCGTGGCTTCCTCTTCCTGATCGGGCTGCTGAGTGTTACTCGGTTCATCTTGCTCGGCTGAATTTGTTTGTGCTTTCTTTGGTCTTGGTCCTTCAAGCTCCTTGCCACTCTTCAAAGTAATAGCGCCTATGTCGGCTGAGTTTATTTCGGGTTGAGAAGGAAGTTTTCCGGGATTCCTTGAATGCGTTGAAGCGAATTGCGCAAACTGTGTCTCAAGCATCTTCTGTTCGACTTTTCCTTGTTTGATTTCTGCGAATATTCTGAATGTCTTTGCTCTGTTGTGCTTGAGTAGCTATCACTTGATTCATTAGTTACGCCAAGGTGGGTTCCTCGGATATCTTGTCTTCCTTCCTTTGGTTGAAGCTTTGACACTAGTACAAATTATATTTTCAACAGCGCTTGTTATTAAGCGCTGTTAAAAAAATTAGATCTTTCACAGCGCTTTAAATAGAAAGCGCTGTAATAAATGTATTTAACACAGCGCTTCTTAAGAAAACGCTGTACAAAATATACAACAGCGCTTATATTATTAGGCGCTGTCTTAAGTAATATATTTAACAGCGCTTTTCCAAAAAAGCGCTGTTAAAAATACTAATTACAACAGCGCTTATATAAAAAGCGCTGTCAAATGTTTACCGCAGCGCCTTTTCATAAAAGCGCTGTCTAAAAATAATTTTATTTAAATTTTATTTAATTTTTTTTGAAACTAAGTAAAAATAATAATACGCTGGTTTTTAACTTAACTTATTAAAGCCCTTGATACAGAACAGAGGATACTGAATTTTGGAATAAAATGAATCACTGTAAGAAGGTGCACGTTACTTATTAGCAGTTTTTGAGCTCCCGATGTCAGAATTGGACCCATAATATATCATTTCGAAGAGAACGACGAGCCCGACAAACAAATTCGATCATTTAGTATTTTATTTCGAATTTTTAGTATTTTTTCATTATTTTCGAATTTTTTATTATTTTTGTTTTAGAGTTTTGTTGTTTCCCTATATAAGGAAACGTAGTTATTATTCTTAGACAGTTGATTTTGAAGTTTTCTGATTTAGAACATTAGTTAAAATGCTAGTTGAACTTGAGAGGGATGTATGCTTGAGTTTGATGGCATGTATGCTTGGGAGGGATGACATGTATATATGCTTTAGAGGGATGACATGTATATATGCTTGGGAGGGATGGCATGCATAGTAATATTTTGTCCAAGTGATGTTGGCAACTACAATTGTGCTTGGAGGTGTATATATTATGACTAATTTATCATGTTTCAAATAATAAATTGATTTATAACAGCGTTTAATTTAAAAAAGCGCTGTCGTAATTAGGGTTCTAAACCCTGAACCCCGAACCCTAACCCCTAAATCCAAACCCTAATTATAACAGCGTTTAAATAGATAAACGCTGTAATATATATTAAAATTAATAATAAATTAATTACTTTTTACAGCGTTTAAATTAAAATAAGCGCTGTAAATTCATAATTAATAATTTTAAATCAAACAAAATTTATATATTACAGCGCTTATTTCTTGTAAAAGCGCTGTAAAAGACATCTTTTTAGTGTTTTTAAGTTTAAAAAATTAGGTTATATATTTTAAAGGTGTTGTTGAGTTAAGAATTTAAAAACTCAATAAGTAACATTCAATTTATTAAAATATCATGAGAACATATATAAGCATTTGAAATCGTTGTCATTTGAAAATTTGTAATGTGTCTCTTTACTAAGCAATAGGTTGAACAATGTTCATTTTGATCAACTATACTTTTCATTAATCAAAACACAACAAAAATGCAAGTAAATAATTATTTTTGAAGTAAATGAGTTGTTAGCTTCATAAATCAAATTTTCAACTAAATTTGTTTTTTACAAATCAATAAATTCTAAAGAAAAAACAAAACAAATATCAACGGTTTACAACAGCGCTTATTATGTTTAAGCGTTGTTGTAAATATTATACGACAGCGCTTAAACATGATAAGCGCTGTTGAGAGTTTTGTTAATTCGATTTACTTTTTAAAAAATACTCTTTAACAGCGTTTAAAAATTTTAAGCGCTGTTAAAGAGAGAAATGACGTGATTGGTCGGCTCAGTTTTGCACAGATTTTAATCCCAATCGTTGCTTAAAATAATCTAACAGTCCACATTCCATATTTAAAATTTCGGAATTTTTAATTACGCGCCCAAACTTCCCGCTACAATCTTTCTATATATATGAAACTTTACATTGAAATTTTTGTGTCAAATTATTTTAGTTCTTCACCGATTCGAGTTAGGATAAACATCTTTTTGTTGAGCTTTAGTGTTCTTAACCGATTCGAGTAAGGATACTCTTTTATGTTTTGTTTCTTTTTATATTAACACTATGATTTTAACACTATTATTTTCTTGCAGATTTGTCGAATTTTGTGATAATGTCGAAGGGAATGTGACAAATTCAAGACGAGCACCGAGACAAATTCATCACGAAGAAGGCTAGGGTTTTAGTAAAAAAATCGAAAGTTAAAATCGATTTCAATTTCATTGTACTATTACGATTTAAATAAAATTAATTGCATTTTAAAGCAGGTTTAATTATTATTAAATTTCAAAAACCGTTTTTTCTAATCCCCGAAAATATTATAATAAATATCTTATTGCGAAATATTTAACAACACTTTAATTTGAATTATTTAATATTCGAATTATTTAAATTTTCTAATTAATAAAAATAATAATTATTGTGAGTAATTATTTTTAACAGCGCTTTTAATTTAAGCGCTGTAAAAAATAAACTAAATAACAGCGCGTTTTCTTAAGCGCTGTTGAAACGAGTGCTGTTGTAAATCACAGATTTATAACAGCGCTTTTATAAAAAAAGCGCTGTTGTTTATAGACATTTTTAACAGCGCTTAATAATAAATAAGCGCTGTTAAAAATGTCTATAAACAACAGCGCTTTTTTTAGAAAAGCGCTGTTATAAATCTGTGATTTATTACAGCACTCGTTTCAACAGCGCTTCAAGAAGCGCTGTTAAAGAGCAAAAACAAGCGCTGTTATAAACATGATCTGTAGTAGTGTGATTTGTGCTCGGGCCATAGTTCTGACTCGAGGCTTGGTTACTCGGGTAGTCTCCTCTAGCTTGGTCTCGTGAAAAGTATTGAGACTTACCTGGGTTTTGGTTATTGTACCCTTGACTAGGGTATGGTGGTTTCAAATCTGAGTAGAATCTAGTCTGCCTTTGTTGAGGGGGTACGTAGGATCCTTGTCCTCGAGCTATGTAGCTAACGTCTTCTCCTCCTTTATGGCCGTAACCTTCTTCACTGTCCTCACTAACCTCGTAGACGTTCGATTGTGTTTTCTTTTTATCTAAGTTAAGGTTAGAAAGGGCTTGCACTAAAGAGTTAACGGTTTTTGAAAGGTTATTAAAGTCGGCTTTCGTGACTGAATTCGTACTCGGCTCAAGCTCCTCCTTCTTTAGATGGTTTCGGTCTCCACCCCATTGATGGCTGTTCCATGCGAGTTTCTCTATAACCTTGAATCCTTCGCTCGCGGGTAGTCCCGTGATGCTTCCTCCGCTTCCTTGATCCATGCATAATCGGCTATTCTCGTCCATTCCATCGTAGAACATCGACAACAATTCCCATTTGTTATATCCATGATGAGGACATTCGCGTTGAAGTCCTTTGAATCGTTCATACGCTTCATAAAAAGATTCATTGTTGCCTTGCACAAATTTGTTAATTCTATCTCTAATACGTTTTACCTTTGGAGGGGGAAAGTATTGGTTTACGCCCATGTCTTGAATGTGTTTGGCTCGTGTCCTTGAAGCCAATCTTTTGCTCCATCGGTTAGAGAAAATGGAAATAGCTTCATGTAAACTATTTCTCTAGGTACTCCTGCAAATTTATACGTACGACATAGTTCAGTAAAATTATTAAGATGAACGTGAGGGTTACCGTATCCGTCGAATGATTCACTCTTGATCATTTGGATGAGTCCTCCTCGAAGTTTAAAGTCGTATCCTTCTTCGTTGGGAATGCGAGTAGGAGAATCATAACTTCCAATGGTTGGAGTTATGTAATACTTGGCTGGTTGCTCGATCTCAGCCCCTGCTCGAGCTGCTCCTTGCGGTTGAGTTTGATTTTCCATATTTGGTCGACTGAGTTGATTTGTTCTCGGTTTCTTCGCTATTGTCCAAGGGAAATTCCACGAAGTTGAAGTCAAAGGTCTAGAAGATCTCGAAGAGCTAGAACTTGAATTTGTGACGTCCACTTGCACCTTTTTATTCGCTTTAGAGTTTGATTGCATTCACCTACAACAAGATGAATTTTAGTAACAGCTAGAAAAATAAGCAAATGAAAGTTTTTATTATTACTATTTATTTTATTTTATTTTTTATTTTATTTACGATTTCGAGTGACTCGAAATCTAGAACTAAAAATTAAACTAGTGAAAGATTTTAAAAACTAAAAACTAAACACCGTTCCCCGGCAACGGCGCCATTTTGACGTGTACGGTATATGTAGATGATAAATATTCGTACACGCAACTCAAAAGAATTTATAGAACTAGGGTGACCTAGTGTCGAACCCAAGGGAACAGTGGAGTCAAGTTATATTTCAAACTCGATTACTAGATTTCAGTACTTAAAACTCGATTACTAGCTTTAAATTTAGTTCTTAAGTATTTTATTTATTTTAAAGGCAATATTATTTATTCTAAAGGAAATATTTAAAGAAAAGGTTTGTTATCAAATATTAAAAACTATGACAAGGATGAGAATCCTTCACTCGAGCAAGATATAGATTATAGTTAAAAATTTCCTTCTTGATGACAATTTAATATAGAACGTATAGTTATATGATAATATAAATCCTCACTCCCGTGTTAGATTTATATTATAGAATTTAGAATGAGTAGCATTAGCATACGAATCCTCACTCCCGTGTTAGATTCGCACGTAAACATCTACTCGACTAGCTTCATTCCTCCCGGTGTTTTCACTAATCTGTCCAAATACGCTTATTAATACATTCATGCACCAAATATACTCGCTGCTCCCGTTTTGCTAATATACTCGATCTAATGGTTGTATTGATTCCAAAATAGTCTAAGTTCACCTCCCGGTCCTTCCCTAGAAAATACTACTAGACCTACTCTTCTAGACGTTTTGTCAGGACACCTAGACATAGTGCTTGAGTATGATTCAACACACATACTAGTCATACACGAATTGATTCATATAAATTAGATAATCATGTTCAAGTTATTCATAAGCATTAGGGATTCACCAAATCCCCATCATAAGGAAACTACTCACTCATCTCGAGTGATAATGCAAATATGTTCAAACGATTGTAAGTAAAATGATTGTAAATAAAACAAGAGTAAAGTTTAGAAATTCTCAGTGATTTATGATCCACGGTCGAGCTCCAAGCTGATGCTATTCTCCTCGTTATCTCGAGTACAAAATTACGTTGAACAATCTTCTATAATTTGAACTATCTTCCGAGCTCTCTCGGCTCTTTCTTCTTCACTTGGTTTACTCGACTTCAATCAATCACTTTCTTCACTAGGGTTTTCGGCCCCCTAGGCAGCAACCTTCTTCAAACCTCTTGTGATGCTTATATAGTGAAGAGCAATCAAAGAGATCGAGTGAATGAAAGGTCTTGCCTTAACTTCTAATCATAAATGGCCGAGTAAATGGGAAGTCTAGCTTATCCACTCATCTTAAATGATCGAGTAAGTGGAAGGTCTAGCTTATCTTCTTGTATTAAATCTTGTATTAAATGGTCGAGTGAATGAAGAGAATCCATACGAAGGGTCTTGGTCACGTGATAACTTGCTCGAGCAGTGTGTTCTCTTGGTCGAGTAACATGAGTCTTTGGCTGTTTTAGCTCGGGTTAATTACTTTAGTGCACTCGGTCTAAGAATTGAAGAAATGCTCCAAATTATGTCTGATTTAGGCCGAATTCACGTGCTTTTCCTCGTATTTCCATTTATGCTCCTTCGTAAGGTGTAAATCGTGCTTTTGACCTGAAACATCAATCAAAGTATCAAAAGTAATATATTTTACGTTATAATCATGGGAAATAAGCATGAAAGTAGGGGCTTAAAATAGACATTTCTAACACTGATCAGAAACACAGAGCATACTGAAGAACACGACAATAATGTTGGAAAACTATCCGCCATATATATATATATTTATTCTCTATAATAACATGAATCGGATAGTGTGCTTCTTCAAATGGTGCATTTTATTAAAGTAAAAACTACTTGTTTTAATTATATGATGTTATTAAAATTTAAATGCAATATGAAGGATTATATTAAAGAGTAAGGATCACGTGAAAAGTGATTTCTAGTTGTAAAATGCAAGCAAATCTCGACCATTAAATTTGTAGATCTGACGGCTATGAATTTGAGTTTAATATGTAAATATCGAAAGATTTAAATATTGAATTCAATAATTATAATCAATTCAAGGGTAAATTAGTCACAAAATTTCACATCCAATCGGTTATAAGCTTCCTAAAATCAAGGTTTAGATAAGATTTAATTTCGATTTGAATTCAACCTCTATTTCACAAATTAACAACCTTAACCATCTGCCTCAATCTCAGTCGTGATTCCAAAACCTTACTCAAGTCGGTAATTTCGTATTCATATAACGATTAGTTACCTACGACGTCTATTTACTATGTTTATTTACATTTGCATATTACAATATCACCGCAAGAATGTGCCTAGAAGATTTGAAAATTGAAGTGAACATGTATTTGGGTTGATATTTTAGTTTAAAATGTTAGGTTGATGTTCTGGGTAGTTGTAATGTACGTAACAGGTATTCAAAACATGTATTTTTGGCTCACAATTCACATAAATATGATCCACGATTTGCATACATATGATTCATAATTTAAGTCATATGATTCATGAATCATATACTACCAAAATGTGAATCTTGTATTATTTCGTTATACGAACCTTATAGGATTATTGAATAACGCACCAGCATGAACTTTGACCTTAATTAACTAATGCAAAAATCATGATTCATAATTTGAGTTATCATGGTTCTTGAATTATAGACGGTTAAATTGTGAACCATACTATAGTCAAAAAGAATGGTATATAAAACATAGTGAATATTGTTCATAAACATAGTGATCCATATTATTACCTTTTTAGGACTTTGTGACACATATTATCCATTATGATCCATAAAAACAGTATATATGATTCATGAATTATATTAATACATATTCTGAATATTTGAAATTAATAAACAACACATCATAAAAACTGATAATGATGTTTTCGTGTAACATGACATTTGAAAAACTTAACCATACTCGCGTTGCAATTTTTTTATAAAAAAATCATAACGAATATATTAGTAATACTAAACAAAGCATAATGTGAATACGAAATACTGAAATAAATTTATTAGAACATCAATGTAAACAAAATCAGATGACGAACTAAGCATTCAAGTAAAAACCATCTATGATTCATGGTTTGCTATAATATGATTCATGAATCAAAGATATTATGGATTTTACGAACGAATTCATAGTAATATAGAAAACAAACCCTAATGAAATACGAAATACTAAATTTATGAAATACGAAATATATTGAAAGAGGCGAGAGTTGCTATCGAATTCTAAAATCATATTTTTTGAATTCGGTGAAGAAACAATCTAGCCGTATTTGGGAAAGTATTTTAAATAAATTTGATTATTTGAAAAACAAAATATTAAATGTTGATTTTCTAATCAAAGTATTGAATTTCAGTTACCATAAAAAAGGATTGAATTTAATTGATATATTTGCACATATATTATAATGTATGTTTCCATTATTGCTCTTTTCTCATTTAATATATTAATTAATAAGATTATATAAAAACCGTCGGATGTAATTAAATGGATGGTCTAGATTTGTTTACATTTTATAACCAAACTACCGCTTTTTATTTGATCCATTCTCTTATACTAAAAACATAAAATATTGTGTTTCAAGTTCCAATAGTATACTATTTCGATACATTTAATTTTGACATAATTAGTTGAACAGTAAATGTGTGTTTAACGTGATACACATGTGATGTTTTAAATAATTACACTGATTCAAACATTACATTACATTAAAAACACGCTATTTATTGAACACATTTAGTTCGAATAAGAGCATAAATAAGAGAGTAATACAAGTCAACATACGATTGATATCAAAAGGAAAGCTTCTAGATCATGCCTTATCATTTTGTGCCGGCCAATAATTTTAGGCTCTTTATTCTTATTGTTTATATCGTTACAATTGCTTCACATCTTACCGTTTCTCAAGAATCACCAACTCCATCAAAGACTCTTACAGACATTATTTGTGATAAAACTAATTTTCCTAGCTTTTGCAGAAATGTTTTAGAATCCGATCATAGAATACAAGGAGCGTATATTGGTAAAATTCGTTACATAGTTAAAGAATATGCACGTAGCAATGCATCAGCAACTCTCAATGTGATATCCAGCTTAATAAAACATGAAGATAGTAAGTGTAGAGAGGAACGCAGGAGGAATAGAGAGCTTGTAGATGCACTCAAGAAGTGTGGTAGTGATTATTATCAAGTGATGGTTTATTTGAGAAGAATGCGTGGGTGGTTGGGTGGTGCCCCGGCGAACAAGGAGTTTCTCATTGAAGATATTTCCATGTTAAGAAAAAGTATTGATATAATACGCGAATGCAAACAAAATATTCCCGATGAAGGATTCCGTCTACAGACGCCATATGAAGAAAATACCAACCGTTTGCTGCAATTAACTATTGTTATATATGAAGTCAACCTTTTCATTGAATAAATTTACATATCAACAATAAGAGTAAGGATTCAGGGACAAGTAACTTTTGTAAGACGAAAGAACATGATCTCAACCATTGATTTTGATTGATCTCACGATTGAGATTAAGTTGGTTTTCCGTTTAAATAGGTAGTTGAATTTGTAAAAATATACGGGACGTTGAGAATGATGGTTATCAATCTCAACCGTTAAATTATTAAAAAATCAATGATAGAAATGATGGTCCTAATGTTCTATGTATAGTGCATGTCCACCATGATCTTTTTTCTCAACAATAATTATAAAAACATGTATCACTTTGATGTTTTAATGTTTCAAATTATTATCTTCATCTATATTTCTCAATAAAATGCGAATATAATCAAAATATGAATACAATCGGTTATATCCCTCTATATATTATTTAATTATCGAATTAGATGAGTGTCCATCAAACTCAAAATTCGTACAAGTGGTTTTAAAATGATAGGTGGAGATCAAATGTTATGCATCGGACTTCGGTGTATACCTATGCCCAAGATGACAAAAATGTCATCACTTTTAAAATTAAGATAAAAATAAATTTACGGGGTAAAATTTGGTAATTTAGCGAAATGAACAAAAACGGTGAGGACCCATGGTATTAGTGATGAAACCTAGGGATATTTTTGTCAAAATGAGGAATCACACAACTTGCCCGGAAGGATTTTTCAGACAAATTCTTTATTGATTACTTTTGTTACTTCCCTAGTACAATTGCCAAAAACTAGTACAGCCAGCAACCACAGAGTTTGCCCGGAACTCAGTTTGTAACAACTACGTCAAGTAACTCAAATCAACCTGGGAATTGTCCTACTAAACAAGGTTGATCTTCTAGCTGTACGGAATCCACCGCTCACTTACACTCAGCCTCAGACGATCACGCAATGTTGTACGACTTTATCTGCTTTTTCTGATTGAAAGACTTGCCTTGATGAAAGCTTTCTCGTTCTATTTTATATTGATCGCCAAACCCAAACCCTGCATCTCCTAAAATCTCTCCCTGCCATAAGAGACAAATTAGCAAAATTATTTCAAATATAATATTAAATAATATCTTTAAAATCAGTTAGGATGGCAATCTTTATCAAAAGTATCTTCTTATCAATTTCGTTTCTAAAATACAAGATATTGTAAAAAACTTATTGATTATCAGAATATTTAGAATATATTCTGCTGCCACGTCAACACGCCCTCGTGCTGTCTGCGGACCCGTCCACAGACGTTTGTTTCCAAATCTGTTTATTTTCCAAATCTGCTTATTCCTAAATCCTGCATTGTCAAATAATATTAGCTAAGTGTTTCTAACATCAAAACTGAGAACGTGACAAGGGACACGCCCCCAACACTTAAGACCAAATTGCAAAAAGTTTCAGCAATAAAGGAATTGTAACAGAGCTGCAGTATACCGTTCCTTCGAATTTTGGTGCCTATCCGAGAACTTAATATTGTTTTCAAGATTTTGATAGATGAAATATTTGTTCCATATTGGGATTCATAGTTGAAAATGTCACAAAAATGTGGAATGGGTGTTGGATTCGTCTCTATTGTGAGACACGGACGAGACAAATTATCCATGCCCTGGTTTTTCATAGTTAAGTGAATCATGTTTCAGGAAGAATATAGGAGTATTGAATCTGCGTGACTTGCTTAAAATATATTGCTACTAGGATGGGCTATGAGAAGACCATAAAAATGGGGATTGATATCATATATGAGGTTAAACTTGATTAGAAGGTATGATATAGCTCTTCTGGATCTTTCTCTTTTCCAGCTATGAATGAAAAATGGTTATTCATCTTTCAACTCTTGTAGATTTACGGAGATTTTTATTCTCTATAATAACATGAATTGGGTAGTGTGCTTCTTCAAATGGTGCATTTTATTAAAGTAAAAACTACTTGTTTTAATTATATGATGTTATTAAAATTTAAATGCAATATGAAGGATTATATTAAAGAGTAAGGATCACGTGAAAAGTGATTTCTAGTTGTAAAATGCAAACAAATCTCGACCATTAAATTTGTAGATCTGACGGCTATGAATTTGAGGTTAATTTGTAAATATCGAAAGATTTAAATATTGAATTTAATAATTATAATCAATTCAAGGGTAAATTAGTCACAAAATTTCACATTCCAATCGGTTATAAGCTTCCTAAAATCAAGGTTTAGATAAGATTTGATTCTGATTTGAATTCAACCTCTATTTCACAAATTAACAACCTTAACCATCTGCCTCAATCTCAGTCGTGATTCCAAAACCTTACTCAAGTCGGTAATTTCGTATTCACATAACGATTAATTACCTACGACGTCTATTTACTATGTTTATTTACATTTGCATAGTACAATATCACCGCAAGAATGTGCCTAGAAGATTTGAAAATTGAAGTGAACATGTATTTGGGTTGATATTTTAGTTTAAAATGTTAGGTTGATGTTCTGGGTAGTTGTAATGTACGTAACAGGTATTCAAAACATGTATTTTTGGTTCACAATTCACATACATATGATCCACGATTTGCATACATATGATTCATAATTTAAGTCATATGATTCATGAATCATATACTACCAAAATGTGAATCTTGTATTATTTCGTTATACGAACCTAATAGGATTATTGAATAACGCACCAGCATGAACTTTGACCTTAATTAACCTATGCAAAAATCATGATTCATAATTTGAGTTATCATGGTTCTTGAATTATAGACGGTTAAATTGTGAACCATACTATAGTCAAAAAGAATGGTATATAAAACATAGTGAATATTGTTCATAAACATAGTGATCCAAATTATTACATTTATTAGGACTTTGTGACACATATTATCCATTATGATCCATAAAAACAGTATATATGATTCATGAATTATATTAATACATATTCTGAATACTTGAAATTAATAAACAACACATCATAAAAACTGATAATGATGTTTTCGTGTAACATGACGTTTGAAAAACTTAACCATACTCGCGTTGCAATTTTTTTATAAAAAAAATCATAACGAATATATTAGTAATACTAAACAAAGCATAATGTGAATACGAAATACTGAAATAAATTTATTAGAACATCAATGTAAACAAAATCAGATGACGAACTAAGCATTCAAGTAAAAACCATCTATGATTCATGGTTTGCTATAATATGATTCATGAATCAAAGATATTATGGATTTTACGAACGAATTCATAGTAATATAGAAAACAAACCCTAATGAAATACGAAATACTAAATTTATGAAATACGAAATATATTGAAAGAGGCGAGAGTTGCTATCGAATTCTAAAATCATATTTTTGAATTCGGTGAAGAAACAATCTAGCCGTATTTGGGAAAGTGTTAAATAAATTTGATTATTTGAAAAACAAAATATTAAATGTTGATTTTCTAATCAAAGTATTGAATTTCAGTTACCATAAAAAAGGATTGAATTTAATTGATATATTTGCACATATATTATAATGTATGTTTCCATTATTGCCCTTTTCTCATTTAATATATTAATTAATAAGATTATATAAAAACCGTCGGATGTAATTAAATGGATGGTCTAGATTTGTTTACATTTTATAACCAAACTACCGCTTTTTATTTGATCCATTCTCTTATACTAAAAACATAAAATATTGTGTTTCAAGTTCCAATAGTATACTATTTCGATACATTTAATTTTGACATAATTAGTTGAACAGTAAATGTGTGTTTAACGTGATACACATGTGATGTTTTAAA
This sequence comes from Sedum album, assembly GCA_006409495.1. NCBI lineage: Eukaryota > Viridiplantae > Streptophyta > Magnoliopsida > Saxifragales > Crassulaceae > Sedum > Sedum album. The sequence goes on along the minus strand of QZGG01003428.1, from coordinate 8,042 downwards.
TAATTACACTGATTCAAACATTACATTACATTAAAAACACGCTATTTATTGAACACATTTAGTTCGAATAAGAGCATAAATAAGAGAGTAATACAAGTCAACATACGATTGATATCAAAAGGAAAGCTTCTAGATCATGCCTTATCATTTTGTGCCGGCCAATAATTTTAGGCTCTTTATTCTTATTGTTTATATCGTTACAATTGCTTCACATCTTACCGTTTCTCAAGAATCACCAACTCCATCAAAGACTCTTACAGACATTATTTGTGATAAAACTAATTTTCCTAGCTTTTGCAGAAATGTTTTAGAATCCGATCATAGAATACAAGGAGCGTATATTGGTAAAATTCGTTACATAGTTAAAGAATATGCACGTAGCAATGCATCAGCAACTCTCAATGTGATATCCAGCTTAATAAAACATGAAGATAGTAAGTGTAGAGAGGAACGCAGGAGGAATAGAGAGCTTGTAGATGCACTCAAGAAGTGTGGTAGTGATTATTATCAAGTGATGGTTTATTTGAGAAGAATGCGTGGGTGGTTGGGTGGTGCCCCGGCGAACAAGGAGTTTCTCATTGAAGATATTTCCATGTTAAGAAAAAGTATTGATATAATACGCGAATGCAAACAAAATATTCCCGATGAAGGATTCCGTCTACAGACGCCATATGAAGAAAATACCAACCGTTTGCTGCAATTAACTATTGTTATATATGAAGTCAACCTTTTCATTGAATAAATTTACATATCAACAATAAGAGTAAGGATTCAGGGACAAGTAACTTTTGTAAGACGAAAGAACATGATCTCAACCATTGATTTTGATTGATCTCACGATTGAGATTAAGTTGGTTTTCCGTTTAAATAGGTAGTTGAATTTGTAAAATATACGGGACGTTGAGAATGATGGTTATCAATCTCAACCGTTAAATTATTAAAAATCAATGATAGAGATGATGTCCTAATGTTCTATGTATAAGTGCATGTCCACCATGATCTTTTTTCTCAACAATAATTATAAAAACATGTATCACTTTGATGTTTTAATGTTTCAAATTATTATCTTCATCTATATTTCTCAATAAATGCGAATATAATCAAAATATGAAGATACAATCGGTTATATCCCTCTATATATTATTTAATTATCGAATTAGATGAGTGTCCATCAAACTCAAAATTCGTACAAGTGGTTTAAAATGATAGGTGGAGATCAAATGTTATGCATCGGACTTCGGTGTATACCTATGCCCAAGATGACTAAAATGTCATCACTTTTAAAATTAGATAAAAATAAATTGTACGGGGTAAAATTTGGTAATTTAGACGAAATGAACAAAAACGGTGAGGGACCCATGGTATTAGTGATGAAACCTAGGGATATTTTTGTCAAAATGAGGAATCACACAACTTGCCCGGAAGGATTTTTCAGACAAATTCTTTATTGATTACTTTTGTTACTTCCCTAGTACAATTGCCAAAAACTAGTACAGCCAGCAACCACAGAGTTTGCCCGGAACTCAGTTGTAACAACTACGTCAAGTAACTCAAATCAACCTGGGAATTGTCCTACTAAACAAGGTTGATCTTCTAGCTGTACGGAATCCACCGCTCACTTACACTCAGCCTCAGACGATCACGCAATGTTGTACGACTTTATCTGCTTTTTCTGATTGAAAGACTTGCCTTGATGAAAGCTTTCTCGTTCTATTTTATTGATCGCCAAAACCCAAACCCTGCATCTCCTAAAATCTCTCCCTGCCATAAGAGACAAATTAGCAAAATTATTTCAAATATAATATTATTAAATAATATCTTTAAAAATCAGTTAGGATGGCAATCTTTATCAAAAGTATCTTCTTATCAATTTCGTTTCTAAAATACAAGATATTGTAAAAACTTATTGATTATCAGAATATTTAGAATATATTCTGCTGCCACGTCAACACGCCCTCGTGCTGTCTGCGGACCCGTCCACAGACGTTTGTTTCCAAATCTGTTTATTTCCAAATCTGCTTATTCCTAAATCCTGCATTGTCAAATAATATTAGCTAAGTGTTTCTAACATCAAAACTGAGAACGTGACAAGGGACACGCCCCCAACACTTAAGACCAAATTGCAAAAAGTTTCAGCAATAAAGGAATTGTAACAGAGCTGCAGTATACCGTTCCTTCGAATTTGGTGCCTATCCGAGAACTTAATATTGTTTTCAAGATTTTGATAGATGAAATATTTGTTCCCATATTGGGATTCATAGTTGAAAATGTCACAAAAATGTGGAATGGGTGTTGGATTCGTCTCTATTGTGAGACACGGACGAGACAAATTATCCATGCCCTGGTTTTTCATAGTTAAGTGAATCATGTTTCAGGAAGAATATAGGAGTATTGAATCTGGTGACTTGCTTAAAATATATTGCTACTAGGATGGGCTATGAGAAGACCATAAAATGGGGAGTTGATATCATATATGAGGTTAAACTTGATTAGAAGGTATGATATAGCTCTTCTGGATCTTTCTCTTTTCCAGCTATGAATGAAAAATGGTTATTCATCTTTCAACTCTTGTAGATTTACGGAGATTTTTATTCTCTATAATAACATGAATTGGGTAGTGTGCTTCTTCAAATGGTGCATTTTATTAAAGTAAAAACTACTACTTGTTTTAATTATATGATGTTATTGAAATTTAAATGTAATATGAAGGATTATATTAAAGAGTAAGGATCACGTGAAAAGTGATTTCTAGTTGTAAAATGCAAACAAATCTCGACCATTAAATTTATAGATCTGACGGCTATGAATTTGAGGTTAATTTGTAAATATCGAAAGATTTAAATATTGAATTTAATAATTATAATCAATTCAAAGGTAAATTAGTCACAAAATTTCACATCCAATCGGTTATAAGCTTCCTAAAATCAAGGTTTAGATAAGATTTGATTCTGATTTGAATTCAACCTCTATTTCACAAATTAACAACCTTAACCATCTGCCTCAATCTCAGTCGTGATTCCAAAACCTTACTCAAGTCGGTAATTTCGTATTCACATAACGATTAATTACCTACGACGTCTATTTACTATGTTTATTTACATTTGCATAGTACAATATCACCGCAAGAATGTGCCTAGAAGATTTGAAAATTGAAGTGAACATGTATTTGGTTTGATATTTTAGTTTAAAATGTTAGGTTGATGTTCTGGGTAGTTGTAATGTACGTAACAGGTATTCAAAACATGTATTTTTTGGTTCACAATTCACATACATATGATCCACGATTTGCATACATATGATTCATAATTTAAGTCATATGATTCATGAATCATATACTACCAAAATGTGAATCTTGTATTATTTCGTTATACGAACCTAATAGGATTATTGAATAACGCACCAGCATGAACTTTGACCTTAATTAACCTATGCAAAAATCATGATTCATAATTTGAGTTATCATGGTTCTTGAATTATAGACGGTTAAATTGTGAACCATACTATAGTCAAAAAGAATGGTATATAAAACATAGTGAATATTGTTCATAAACATAGTGATCCATATTATTACATTTATTAGGACTTTGTGACACATATTATCCATTATGATCCATAAAAACAGTATATATGATTCATGAATTATATTAATACATATTCTGAATACTTGAAATTAATAAACAACACATCATAAAAACTGATAATGATGTTTTCGTGTAACATGACGTTTGAAAAACTTAACCATACTCGCGTTGCAATTTTTTTATAAAAAAAATCATAACGAATATATTAGTAATACTAAACAAAGCATAATGTGAATACGAAATACTGAAATAAATTTATTAGAACATCAATGTAAACAAAATCAGATGACGAACTAAGCATTCAAGTAAAAACCATCTATGATTCATGGTTTGCTATAATATGATTCATGAATCAAAGATATTATGGATTTTACGAACGAATTCATAGTAATATAGAAAACAAACCCTAATGAAATACGAAATACTAAATTTATGAAATACGAAATATATTGAAAGAGGCGAGAGTTGCTATCGAATTCTAAAATCATATTTTTTGAATTCGGTGAAGAAACAATCTAGCCGTATTTGGGAAAGTTTTAAATAAATTTGATTATTTGAAAAACAAAATATTAAATGTTGATTTTCTAATCAAAGTATTGAATTTCAGTTACCATAAAAAAGGATTGAATTTAATTGATATATTTGCACATATATTATAATGTATGTTTCCATTATTGCCCTTTTCTCATTTAATATATTAATTAATAAGATTATATAAAAACCGTCGGATGTAATTAAATGGATGGTCTAGATTTGTTTACATTTTATAACCAAACTACCGCTTTTTATTTGATCCATTCTCTTATACTAAAAACATAAAATATTGTGTTTCAAGTTCCAATAGTATACTATTTCGATACATTTAATTTTGACATAATTAGTTGAACAGTAAATGTGTGTTTAACGTGATACACATGTGATGTTTTAAATAATTACACTGATTCAAACATTACATTACATTAAAAACACGCTATTTATTGAACACATTTAGTTCGAATAAGAGCATAAATAAGAGAGTAATACAAGTCAACATACGATTGATATCAAAAGGAAAGCTTCTAGATCATGCCTTATCATTTTGTGCCGGCCAATAATTTTAGGCTCTTTATTCTTATTGTTTATATCGTTACAATTGCTTCACATCTTACCGTTTCTCAAGAATCACCAACTCCATCAAAGACTCTTACAGACATTATTTGTGATAAAACTAATTTTCCTAGCTTTTGCAGAAATGTTTTAGAATCCGATCATAGAATACAAGGAGCGTATATTGGTAAAATTCGTTACATAGTTAAAGAATATGCACGTAGCAATGCATCAGCAACTCTCAATGTGATATCCAGCTTAATAAAACATGAAGATAGTAAGTGTAGAGAGGAACGCAGGAGGAATAGAGAGCTTGTAGATGCACTCAAGAAGTGTGGTAGTGATTATTATCAAGTGATGGTTTATTTGAGAAGAATGCGTGGGTGGTTGGGTGGTGCCCCGGCGAACAAGGAGTTTCTCATTGAAGATATTTCCATGTTAAGAAAAAGTATTGATATAATACGCGAATGCAAACAAAATATTCCCGATGAAGGATTCCGTCTACAGACGCCATATGAAGAAAATACCAACCGTTTGCTGCAATTAACTATTGTTATATATGAAGTCAACCTTTTCATTGAATAAATTTACATATCAACAATAAGAGTAAGGATTCAGGGACAAGAAACTTTTGTAAGACGAAAGAACATGATCTCAACCATTGATTTTGATTGATCTCACGATTGAGATTAAGTTGGTTTTCCGTTTAAATAGGTAGTTGAATTTGTAAAATATACGGGACGTTGAGAATGATGGTTATCAATCTCAACCGTTAAATTATTAAAAATCAATGATAGAGATGATGTCCTAATGTTCTATGTATAAGTGCATGTCCACCATGATCTTTTTTCTCAACAATAATTATAAAAACATGTATCACTTTGATGTTTTAATGTTTCAAATTATTATCTTCATCTATATTTCAGTAAATGCGAATATAGTCAAAACTAGTGGTTTCTGCACATAAATATGTGCATGTAATTTTAATTTCATAATATAGTTAAATGAAATAATTATTCATTCAATGTATAAAATTTCAATACGAGACAAAAAAGATAATATAATGGTAATATCAGTGATATACGTGCTTCGCTTCAAGTACAATAGTTGTATGTAGCCTAATCTCTCTAAGAAAGCATTATTCCCTTTAAAAGGAAACACTAACCAGCCTCTTCAAAACATGGTCTCCACAAAGACAAGGTCATCTTACTATTCCCAACTCTCTTCCCTAATTCCATCAAAGAAACCTTCAGACACCCCATCTCTTAAATTCCGTTGTTATTGACCACCAGTTGTATCTTGATGGATAGAAGCACAAATTAAATTAGTAACGCCGGTTTATATGGGAGTTGAATCACAAACCGTTTATAAATAGAAAAAAATTAGGGATAAGGGATCAGTTTTTAAAAAACCACTTGAATCACAAACCGTTTCTAAATGGAAAAAAATTAGGGATAAGAGATCAATTTTTAAAAAACACCCTTTTGAATGGTTCTAGTGCCTAAAATCCCGGTAACCGTTAAACACAGCTCCGGGATTCTTAATAGTAGAGATATGAAGATACAATCGGTTATATCCCTCTATATATTATTTAATTATCGAATTAGATGAGTGTCCATCAAACTCAAAATTCGTCCAAGTGGTTTATAATGATAGGTGGAGATCAAATGTTATGCATCGGACTTCGGTGTATACCTATGCCCAAGATGACTAAAATGTCATCACTTTTAATATTAGATAAAAAATAATCGTAAGGGGTAATTTGGTAATTTAGATGAAATGAACAAAAACGGTGAGGGACCCATGGTATTAGTGATGAAACCTAGGGATATCACTATAAGAAAAAGCTTCATTATCAACAACATTTTCTGTTGATGTTGCATTGTATCTGTTGATATTATACATAAATTCAACAATCGTTTCCGTTGATAGTCCGTTGTTTATATCGCTGCGGATTTTAACAAATCCGTTGAAATTTGGTTCATTTTTGACAGATACTTCCGCTGGTTATATCTTTTTAAAATTGTGTAAAACCTTACAAAAACAACGTAAAAACAGTTGGTTTAAATTTGTTGATAATTATTTTTGATTATAAAATTACTAATATATCCTTCATAATAAAACAACGGATTTGAAAATTAAATACTACAAAATTTTCCGTTGATTATATGTAGACCACGAGGATAAATAAAATAATTTAATTTTCTTTGAATTTTTATTTAATTTTCATTTATTTTTATAAAACTCATAAGGAAATTACTAATGTACCCTTTACTTATTTGTGACAAATAATCAGTTGATATTTTATAATGTTAGTAAAGATAACAGTTTAGTAAAGTTATATTTGATTTTTTTTATAATTACAATCAAACATATTTTGCTTCAACAATAATAAAAACTAGTATTTTGATGCACATTGTGCAAATATAAAATTTGGGTGCATTAAATGTAACTTAAAGTATGTGAAAAGTTGAATTGAAAATTAACTAATAGATGAAGGACTAAATTGAAAAATTGAGGAATGGTAACCGTCAAACACCACTCACAGATTCTTAATAGGAAGATATTACACATGTAAATAAAAATATAGACAATTTGTACAACGAAAAATGTTTGATCAACAGATCTTGCGTCCCATTAGTCCAAATCTTGTTGATGCAGTCCTTTGTTCACTAATTTAATTTTCCTATATTACAAAAGAAGAATTTTGTTAGAATAAAAAATATAATAAAAATCCATCAACAAGTGAGTAACCTTAAGTAGGTTTTGAATCTTTGTATATATTTTCTCCATTGTTGTAATCACTGTTTAATCCCCTTATATACGATAAGTTGTAGGAACCATTAAAGTTACAAAAGAAACAGAAATATAATTGTTTCACAATACAACTTTTATGTAACCAAATAAAATCGCCTAATTAAAAGATCCAGCAAACAAACTTAACGAAATTGTGTGAGATTTAGTAAAAGAACCTTGAAATCGAGAGCCTCCATGTCTACCGTGGAGAGAAGCGCGTCGTTGTGGAAACCTCTATTTTATGCAGTTGTGCTCATAGAAAAGGGAATTTAGAGAAAAGGTAACTGCCGAATAATATATATAAATCAATGTGTAACTTGGTGCAGTTAAGGAGTACAAAATAGGCGGGATTTGATGAAAATATAACGCAATTTAAATTTTTCGTAAACACATCGAACTATTTTAATTCAAATAAACGGGACTTTCTATATAATACTTAAAACTTTTAAATGCAACACTCTATTTAGAGAATGGATCAAATGACAAGTGCTACTTTGGTTATAAAATGCAAACAAATCTTATCTAAACCTTGATTTTAGGAAGCTTATAACCGATTGGATGTGAAATTTTGTGACTAAT
>QZGG01003427.1:0-23697 GCA_006409495.1 Sedum album | reverse complement strand
TGGATGACTGATTTACTTGATCAGTTGAGTGGTGCACAGGTTTTCAGCAAGCTAGATTTGAAGAGTGGGTACCATCAGATACGTATCAGACCGGGGACGAATGGAAGACGGCGTTTAAGACGCGTGAGGGGTTGTTTGAGTGGCTGGTCATGCCCTTCGGGTTGTCTAATGCTCCCAGCACTTTCATGCGTGTCATGAATCAGGCCTGAGGCCGTTTATTGGTAAGTTCGTGGTTGTGTACTTTGATGACATCTTGATTTATAGTGCTAACCGTGACCTGCATTCGGCCATTTGCGTGAGGTTCTGTTGGTTCTTCGGCGGATCAGTTTTATGCAGCAGCAGCGAAGTGTACCTTTATGACTGACACGGTTCACTTTCTGGGATATGTGGTGTCTCGGGAGGGACTCCGTGCTGATCCGGACAAGGTGGTAGCGATTGAGCAGTGGCCCCGTCCTACTTCTATTCCTGAGGTGCGCAGTTTTCATGGTTTAGCGTCATTCTATAGACGCTTTATTCCACACTTCAGTGGTTTGATGGCCCCTATCACGGATTGTATGAGAGGGACTAAGTTTAGTTGGTCAGATGATGCGGAGGCTGCATTTGTGGAGGTGAAACGTCTGTTGACTTCAGCCCCTATTCTGGTTCTTCCTGATTTTTCTCAGCCATTTGAGTTGCATTGTGATGCATCGAAAGTGGAGCAGTTTTTGGAGCAGTGGTTTTTCAGTGAGAAGTTAGCTGGAGCCAAACTTCGTTTCAGTACCTATGACATGGAGTTCTATGCAGTAGTTCAGGCCGTGAAGCATTGGCGTCATTATCTGTTTCAGCGTGAGTTTGTTGTATACTGATCATGATTCGCTGAAGTATCTTGGGAGTCAGGATAAGGTCTCACACAGGCATGCCTCGTGGTTGTCATACCTGCAGCAGTTTACCTTTGTGATCAAGCACAAGGCGGGTCTGTCCAACCGAGTTGCTGATGCCTGAGTCGGCGTCATTCCTTACTGACCGAATTTCGTGCACATGTCCCTGCCTTTGATTCTTTCTTGGATTTGTATGCTACTGATGTCTTCTTTTCAGATGTGGTTTTACAGATTCAGCAGGGTACTCGGACTGATTTTGTGTTGGAGGATGGGTTCTTATTTCGGGGGGTTCAGTTGTGTATTCCTGATTGCAGCCTACGTCTTATGCTTATCCAGGAGACGCATAATGAGGGTCATGTAGGGAGAGATCGCACCTTTCAGTTGCTGGCTGAGTCGTATTATTGGCCCTCTATGAGGAAGGAGGTTGGACGTTTTGTGGCTCGCTGTCGTACCTGTCAGTTATCTAAGGGGCAGCGACCAATGCAGGCTTATACCTACCGCTTCCTATCCCTACCCAGCCATGGTCTGATGTGAGTATGGACTTCGTCTTGGGTCTTCCCCGTACTCAGCGAGGTAGTGACTCGATTTATGTGGTGGTTGACCGGTTTTCGAAGATGGTGCACTTCATCCCTTGCAAGAAGACTTCTGATGCAGTTCATGTTGCACAGCTATATTTTCGTGAGGTGTATCGGTTGCATGGCCTCCCCTCTTCTATTGTGTCTGACCGAGATACTCGATTTGTTGGTCACTTCTGGAGGAGTTTGTGGCGAACCGTGAACACTCAGTTGAGTTTCAGTAGTGCGTATCACCCGCAGACGGATGGTCAGACAGAAGTTGTGAATCGTTCTTTGGGTAACCTTCTGCGTTGCTTGGTTGGAGACCACCCGAAGTCATGGGACATGAAGCTACCACAGGCTGAGTTTGCTCATAATCACGTGGTCAGTCGTTCTACGGGTCTCAGTCCATTTCGGGTTGTGTATGGCCTCTCACCTAGGGGTCCAGCTGACTTACTAGCTCTGCCTAGTAAGGTCCGTCCGCATGCCACTGCTGAGGAGTTTGTGGATCAGTTACAGCTTGTTCATAAGCAGACTCATGAGAGATTGACTGCTGCTTCGGCTAAGTACGCGGCTGATGCAGATCAGCGGCGTAGGAGAGTGGAGTTTGATGTGGGGGATTATGTTTGGGCCATTCTGACCAAAGATCGTTATCCTGCCCATGCGTATAGCAAGCTGGCTGCTAAGAAGATTGGACCAGTGGAGATTATTGAGAAGATCAACCCGAATGCATATCGACTTCGATTACCTAGTCATGTGCATACTTCAGACGTCTTCAATGTGAAGCATCTTGTTCCTTTTGTAGGTGACTCTTCAGATGACGAGCCCGGTGCAGATTCGAGGGCGAATCTTTCCTTCCCCGGAGGGAATGATGTAGATCAGTTGGCAGTATCATACTTGGAGAAACAGGATCACCCGAAACAGGCATCCCGGTGCAATTTCGCAGTTTGAGTTCTTGATGTCCGATTTCAGCCCATAATACCTTGTTTCGAAGAGAACGACGCTGTCCGAAATATTGCATTAGGAAGGCTTGGGCAAGCTCATCCCATGTCCGAAAGGTATTTGGCTCGTGGCTCATCAGCCAATCCCTTGCTTTTCCACTCAATGAGAACGGGAAGACTTTCATGTAGACGCACTCTTGTCTCACCCCGGGCACCTTGTACGTGCGGCATAATTCCGTAAATTGAGCTAGGTGAGAATTTGGGTTCCCATACCCATCAAATTGATTAGCCGAGACCATGTGGAGGAGAGCCGACTTTACCTCAAATTCATATTCCTCGCCCTCGGGCATATAAATGGGAGAGCCATAGTATCCTACGGTTGGAGCAATGTAGTCCCCAACCGGTCTTTCTTCATCCTCATGAGGGTTTGGTTGGTTTCTCGTAGGGGTCTAGGCACTTGAGGTCTTGGTTCATTTTGGTGTGGTGGAGGAGGTGGGTTATTCCTTGGTGGAGGTCTAGGAGGTGGATGTTCCATGTTATCCGCGGGATTCATGTCAAGAACTACTTCTAGGTTTCTAATGGGGATGGTTGGTGAGGTATTGTGGGTATTGTGGGTGAAGGCGTAGGGGGATGAGGAGGTTGGTCACTACTAGATGATGAACCCTTGTTTTTTTCGATCTCCCTCTTCCTCTTGATTGCATTCAATCTCCTACAAGTAGTCAAGGAAAACTTAGTAGGAACAAGAGATAGATAAGAACAAGAAAATAAAGACAAGCTATCACAACTAGAGCAAAAACAAACAAGAAGTGAACTAGATATCCTAAGTAATTTAAACTAGCAACTAGTTAAAAAGCATCCCCGGCAACGGCGCCATTTTGACGTTTAGTTTTTAGGGGTATCCTAATCACAAGTCAAACACAATTTATATTTCTAGGGGTGACCTAGAGTCGAACCCGAGGGAGGCTATAAACTAGTTAACTAGAATGCACTACTTAAGTGATCTAAAAGGATTTGGGGATTTGGTTTTAAAGTTTTGTTTGTTCTATCAAACTAAGCTAAACAATTTAGATAACAATCAATAAAATGATTTAGAATTCAATCCCCTTAGGCTAGGCAAATTTCATGCAAACAATGTTAAGATTCTTATGAATGAACTTAGTTAATTTCCCTAGGTTTTCCTCACCCCTAACCAATTTCAACCGTCGTTCCATCATTGGTTAGGACTAGGTAAGTGACACGGTTCTCAAACCGTCGTTCTATTGAACCGTGTATCTCCTATGCCCCATAATCTCAACCCATCGGTCTATTGATCGGTAACATAGGAGTTTTCAAGAATAAAACCTATCTACATAATCATACATCATCATCATGCATGTAAGATCACATATAAATTCATGAAATGGATAGTGAACATCACAACATCAATCATCATTGAATGAAACAATGTCACATTAAATAAGATAGTGGACTAGGCATTTCATCAAACACTTAGAGCACATCATTAAAGTAGAGTATCCATTTCATAAGGAAATCAACTAATACTTCATTCACTATGTAAAATGAGTTGTTTACATGATAAAACCTAACCTAAGGGATCATGAGATCCCCAAACCTAGCACTACTCACACATGACTAGGGAAAACATGTTCAAACTAGATAATGAATACATCAAAATGAAGAGAAAATGATGGAAAAGAGTTTGGAAGCTTCTCTATTTGCTTGGGTGATGAACTTCTAGCTTGGATCCTTGATTTCTCTCCTTCTTCCTTCTAGGGCTTCTCTCAAAAATCCAGGACACTATCTTCAAAATCATCATTTTTTATTTATAGTCCCGAAAATTACTCTGTGTCTGACCATTGACCGAATCACATTTGACTCGTTCTGCAATAGGTAGTGATTCGGTCGAATCACATGGGCAGTGCACTACATGGTCGACCGAATCAGAGGTGATCCGGTCGAATCACTCCTCCACATGTTTGATTCGGTCGAATCAGTTGGTGATTCGGTCTCTCCATATTGATTCGGTCGAGTCACTTCTTACTGAAAAAGCTGGAAATCTCCCCAAGGTGCCTCGTGTCGTCATAGATTTGATTTTATCCTGCAAAAGACACGAAAAGCATCAAAAGACTCTCGATAGAATAAGGAACGAACAAAATATTAAGCGGAGATACGAATAAATATAGACTATTTATTCGTTCATCACGTTCCGTTCGAAGCTTTGGATAGTAGATATAGAACGTGCCCGCTCTTTCTCATCATCGCCCTTTTTTGCGCAAGTCAAGATGGAGTCACCACTTCTTTTCTTAGTTACTCAGAACTACAGATAGACCGTCTATTTTCCTGTCTCGCTACGGTTGAGTATTGTATCTTCGATATTTTTGTGGCGGAGCTACTTGTTGTATCCCAGACATGCGAAGCGTTGACCTCCACAACTTACACTCAATCATAAAAGCCAGTTGATGAGAATCTTGAATAACTTAGATCAAACCTCACTAGAAACTTTACAATTCACATGTTTCATTAATGTGTTAGCACAATCTGGTGCATTGAAATAATGCAATCAATGGATGCAAAGTAGGGTTCACGAGTCCACCAAAACAGATGGATCCACATGATAAAATGACATTCCAAAATTGACATTAATTCATCATAATGAGAATTGACCTATCGTGCACAAGGAGTAGCGGCCTAGCGGTCAGCCACTCGGTCTCTGGTCTCAAAGGTTGGTGGTTCAAGCCCTCCTGAGTGCATATCCGCCTTAAGTATGGGTTTATCCATTCCTTGAGCGATAAAGTAGTAATAATTTGTAGTTAAAAAAAGACAATTGACCTATCGTCTCTTAGAAGCTCCCTATGTGAATCTGGAAGACGAGAATCTGAAACGATGAACACATTGCCAAGTTGTATTTGTACACACTTTGTAAGCAGAGACAACAAAAGATGATTTAAAGTTCAATACGTTTAAAAGTAAGTTTGAAGACAGTTAAAAAGAGAGGTGTCGTCTTTCGAATGAAACAACAAATTCAATGTATTGTGCATGTCAAACAATAATACTTTCTTCTGTATTTTATTATACGGTTTAGTGTCCATGTAATCACTGTTGGTTAAATTTATTAATTTAAGAAAATGGAGTGTCTATAAATGAGATTTTTGATAGTTGACAATAATGTCTTTTTTATCACAAAAAAAGATGCAACTTTTAATTCAAGATAAAAACAAGAAAAACATGTTCTAATCTGATCCATAATCAATGTATATTAAGAAATAGATAACTGACTTTGGAAGTTGAAGCTAGCATGAATCAAAAAAAATTCAAATTGAATTTAAATGAGAAGATCACTCAGGTCATTTTCCAATAATGTTTTTTTATCTTTTTCAACATGTAAAGTCAGTAAATATATCTCAAAGACTATATAAATATAACGTTATACTTCCAAATATCTTAAGATTCGCCGAAAATATAACAATGAATATCGATATGTATTTGAAACTTTTTCTATTTTTTTTATTAGTTCCAAATTTTGTATCCCTATCTAATTCTGATGAAGTAAAAGTGAGAAATATGTTAGAGTCAGAAACGGACCTTAAAGTTAACTGCTCTGACATACGCGAGGAACATAACTACGGATTCACAGTGCTTCGATTCCACCAATATTGGGAGTTTGATGTCCTTGGTAGGCCTTCAGATCTTAGGTTTGTCGTTTGTGATGTGAGATGGAATGTGAAATGGGATGTAGTAGCAAGGCGATTCGTTGCTTACTATCAAGGACATTACGATAAATCACTAAATATAGAGTGCAACGGAAGTTGCTGGTGGGATATCAAGAAGGATTATCCATACATGATGAATTGGACTACTAAAAGATATCATAAACAATTTTACCATAATCTTTAAATAATGATATGAATTGCTAAATTATAAAAATATGATAAAATTACATCATAAATTTGAAATACCAATCAACAGTTTCAGTATTAATTATAAAACTGAGATTTTCATTGCAATTACTTCAATTCACTTCAAAAATTCATTTTATTACTTTACGTATCATCTTGTCGAAGTTATAATTTATAATTTAATAAAAATAACCATATATGTCAACTTATTAAAATTATTACATTATTTAAGGTTTTATATTTTCATATTATTATTCAAAGATCCAATTGGTGGTTTTTATTGTCTCAACTCAAACTCTTTTTTAAAACCAAACTTCAGTTTTCTTTTGATGTTTCTGATGTTTGTACTAATTATTGGATGCTATCTTGAATATGATGTAACAAATGATTACAAATTTCAAAGTGTCTGGAAGCAGACGAATGCCTATAGTAGAAGACTTGTCAAAATTGACTAGAATTTACACAATAAGGTTGTCACAAATACTTGACGAAATTTGAAAAGAAGAAAGCTCTTTGATGAGGTTGCGGCGATCATAGTTAGTTATTGGGTAACCATCCAGCTAGAGAAGGGTGGCGACATCAGCAGACTCAGTTTTTCTAGAGTTGTTCCAAACTCAATTGGCAATATTGGATTGGCCCTCTTAGTCGATTTAGAGTAGTTTCTACCTACCCCTTGATTATCAAACTTCATCCATAAATTGGAAGTGAGAAGAGGTCCACCAAAAACCGACGAGTATCTCAACTAAAAGTGTTCGAATTTAATGGGGATGACTTTGACCAGCAAGAGCGAGCTAAGTGAAATGGCAGCTCAAGAAATACTCAATTGACGAAAATAGCTCAAGTACCTCAGCTTGTGAATTATGCTCATCGGGGCTCCATGAGCAGCTTCTGCGCACTTGTAGAAGGCTGATGAAGGGGGCATGAGATCCAACATAGGACCTTCTAAGGAGTATAAATGATGATCTAAAATCATCATGGATGTTGAGAATTAAGTCTAAGGTGACCAAAGCATAATCATGTATAAGGCAATTTCTTGGTGAAGAGTGAGAAAAAAAACAAGTTTATCTTTTGAAATTTGAAAGCAATGTCTGCGAGGTCTAAGGGTCTTGTTATTTGTTTATATAAGTGTTTTGATTGTCAAAAAACAAGTAGAGAGTTGACAAAGTATATGTATTTCATGAATAGATGGTAATGTGACTTTTGAGTCTTGATCCATCTTCGATACAAGGGTGCAACACTGTGATGCAGTGCATGTGGATAAGATTAATGATAAAACTTGAACTCGAAGTCCTATATAGGCTTGAAGTACAAACGAGTAGAGTAGAACTTTATTTTATTAATTCACAAAATAAATTTCTCCTCTCCCTTGAATATGTTTATATAATAAACAGATCCTAAAAATTAGAAATCAGAAAATCAAATCCTAACTGAAATGATAAAGAAAAATCATATATAAACCATACCAAATTACAAATCCTAACAAAGAACGAGATCAAGAAACTTATCTAAAACAGTCTAAAAACTTAAAAATTCAAAATAAAATAGGAAAAGGACTCGCATGGTCGCGACGTCGTTTTCTTGGAGATGAGATATTAAAAATTCCGAGACACGCCTGCTAACGTGCATCGCCCCTACTACTTAACAGTTAACACCTTTCGATGATCCAATATCTACGCAAACTAAAGTGCTAGTTGTTTTGCATCGTCATATTGACATTATTATTTATTGTATGATTAATTACAGATGACCACATGTATAATTACATCATATTCTATGGAACCACTTGTATATTACAATATTGCATTTGACCACTTTTATAATTATCGCCGTTACCAAACAACCACATTTGATAACGAAGAGGTGGTTAAATGGTAATGGATGTGATTATAGAGGTAATGAAGTGACAACTCGAGGTAATGAACTAATGAAGTGAACTAATGAAGTGAACTCATTTATTATATTGGTGATTTATTGGAAGAAAAAATTTTATTATTATCTTAAATAGGTAATATATTTAACGAAATTTTTGACGGAACAGTGATAGGTCATAGGTGGTTATTTAGTACCGGAAAACGTTATACATGTAGTCGAATGGAATATTACAAAATAAAGATGGTTCCGTGGAATATGACATATTATACAGTTGGTCATATGTAATATATTTAAGATAATTTAGTTAACTATATTCCAACCAAGTGAAATATAATTTAGTAATTATGGAATTGTATAGGGGTATTTTAGGAAACTGTAGTGGGGCTTCACAAATAACTGGTAATAGGAGGGTTCGCACTTTTATATAGTAGAGATTATCTCACTATTTAAAATTTAATTACCTTAATTAATTAAAGGGCATACTTTTCATTTTCAATTAAATTTATCTCATAAATGGGTTATCGTAGAGTGCATTACCATGTTTAAATTACATAACTTATTTTTTTAGAGTAAGGATCAGGTGAAAAGTAGATTTGAGTTATAAAATACAAACATATCTGGATCGTTAAATAATCAGATCGGACGGTTATTAATTTGGGGGTCGAAATGCAATTAAACGAAACATTAAATACGATATCATTATTTTGGAAACGTAGAAAGGGTAAATTAGTCCAGAAAAAATAAGAATGAGGCGGAAAAATATTAATGGGTGGATATTAATGAGTCTGAATTTAAAAAATTGAAAGTCGGTTACTCAATCCCTTAAAATAAGGGATTGTTATTAATGATAATATTTGAAAAATATGTTATCAGTACTGGGAATCCCATCCAAGTCGTACAGCTACGCGACCAACATTTGTATCAACCTTATATAAACAACAATTTAGTAAATCTCAGCTTCACCAACATTTGTATCAACGTTATTAAGATTCACGAATTGACACCTTATGATTCATGAATTGTTGATATGATTCGTGAATTGCTATACTATGATTCATGAATTGTTGATATGATTCGTGAATTGCTATACTATGATTCATGAATTGTTGATATGATTCATGATTTGTTGTACTGTGTTTCATGTGACATAAACTCATGTGACACGATTTGATCAGAAACAATTCATGATTTGCTACTATATTAATTATTGAATCGTGTCCTATCAAATCGTGATCCATGTTATGTAGCGGCAAGCCGTGGATATTGTAAAAGACTATTTAAATACTTGAAATTGGTATGATTCATAGTTTGCTATTGTATGATTCTAGAATCATATCCTATCAAATCGTGAATCATGCCAGAATGTATGAGTAGTCTGAATTTAAATTAATTAATTGTATGATTCTATCAAATCGTGATTCTTGCTATATAGCAGTGAGTAGTGGATATTGTAAAAGACTATTTAAACACATGAAATTTAAATGATATTAATGAGAATATTTGAAAAATATTAATGGGTGGATATTAATGAGTCTGAATTTAAAAAATTGAAAGTCGGTTACTCAATCCCTTAAAATAAGGGATTGTTATTAATGATAATATTTGAAAAATATGTTATGCTTGTATTTCCATTATTGCCCTTTTGTAATTTCTTTTATTAATTAATATTCTTTAATTATAACCGTTGATTGAAATCTAATGGGTGGTTTAGATTTGTTTGCATTTTATAACCAATCTAGCACTTTTTATTTGATCCATTCTCATTTTTTTAAATGTAAATTTGCGGATAAAACAGTGTGCATCACAAGAGACTACAACGTTATACATCAAACCTTTATCATCTGTTAAAATGCACTTATTGACTAAAAAATATTAAAAACAAATATGCTTATAAAATTGATCATAATATAAAGTAGTCAAAGTGTAATAATAAGTTGATATACTTTTGGATTATCAAAATTATTATTTATTTGAAAATGATAAAATTGGAACGCAAATGACTTGAACCCCTCTAAATATGTTTACCGATTTAAATAAAAAAATATTTTGTTATTATTACTTATGACTTCGTAAAATTTGCATGTAACTAAGATTGTACGCAATTTATTTTTTTAAAACACATTGTACTGCACTTTTAATAAGCCATAATAATTGAATTGCATCAACTGATACTCGTTATATCATATCAAAAGTTACTAGTAATTGGTGCACATATAATATATGCATATAAATTTTTTTCATATTATAAGATTGTACTTGTAAGGGCATGTTTATGAAATTAGTAAACCGTGGAAGGATATTAGGGGAATGTGAAAATGTGGCTTCAAAGGTAACCGTAAATTTCACTCCTTACACTTTATATATAGGATAGATTAATCATTTCAATAGATTGTTTAGTTGTGGGACACATCTTGTTTCGAAGTTGTAATATAGTGTACCGGTTCCAAAAGCTTTGGTGCTATGGGTTAAGATCTTGTGAGATAAATAAAATTTGTGAGACGGTAAGACATGATCCTAAGCGTTGATTTAGATTATTTAACGATTGAGATTAATTTATTTTTTAATTAAAATAGGGGATAAGTGTGCACAAAACACGGGACGGTTGAGAGTATTATCTTTAAATCTCATCCGTTAGATTGATAAAAATTAACGGATGAGATTATGTCTTAATGTCTCACATTTATATGAATGTCTCAGTTGATCTCGATCTTTGATGCTATAATGTCAAATTCTACACTTAACATCAAAATCATATTTTTAAATAACTAGTTCCAATAGGGATAAAGGTTTAAGTTCAGGATGATAAAGGGTTAAGTTCAGGACAGACGCTAAGTTTTTGTGAGATGGGATGACTTAATCTTAATCGTTAATTTTGATTGTCCGGCGGTTGTATTTGTAAAAAAACTATAGTGGTTGAATTTGGCAGTTTATTTAGAAATTAAATCTCATCCGTTCAATTATTAGCAATCAACAATTTAGATTGTGTCTAAAGGTCATGGTTTATATGTACGTCATTCTTGAACTTTACTCTAGGGATAACAATGTTCACATCCATTTAAAATCATTATTGAAGAATCATCATAATTATTTCTTATTTTATTAAAGTATATTATATTATTTTGAATAAATTTTAATTTGAGACTTTGTTGGAAAGTGTTAAGATTTAGAAGCACATTTAAATTTGATACGGCATAAGGACATCATTTTAACCGTTCGTCTTGATAGATCAAACGGTTTGGATTAAATTGATTATTAATAATAATAAAATGTAGTTGAATATGCAAAATCCATGGGCAGTTGAGATTAACGGTTATCATTATCACAGTTGGATGAATAAAAATCAACGATTGAGATAATGTCCTTCCATCCTACAAAATAATGTTTCTGATGTGTGTCTAAATGAAACTATACAATTTATATGATTAGAGTTGGCATATTGGATTAATGGATGGATAATAGATGGTTGTTAAATGGTTAGTGGATTTATTTGTTTAAATCTATATAATCCATTTATTGATGGATATTAATTGGTGATGGGTACACAAAATATAAGGGGTGGAATTGACGGTTTCTTTTGAAGCCACAATTCGCATTCCCATAATACCTTTGCATATGTTATTAAATACTAGAATGCCATCACATATAATTTTTAAATTTACAATATGATTTTATGTGCGCATGTTATGATGTGAAATGATTACTAATATCCATCAATCCATTTAAACCCATTTTTCATTTTTTTATGTGTTAAAGGGTGATTGATGGGAGGAAAAATGAAAACGGCTGATCTATTTTTATGAGGTGTTGTTTGATATTTAAGTTAATTGGATTTTAAATGGATTCATTAATGGATTTTAACAAATGGATTATGGGTGGATAAATGGTTTTGGATGATCTTGCCAAGTCTACATATGAATATATACTTGTTGAATATAGGGGAAGGTTTATATGAAAACCTATTTTAAAATGAAAACGTAGAACCAATGTAAGTCTTACGATATAACAGTAAAATGTTTTTGATTTATTATCTTAGGGTTAGGTTCTAAGAGGATATTTCATTTATGTGAGACATAAGGATAAAATCTGAACTGTTGATTTGATTAATCTAATTATTGAGATTAAAGTTAGTTTTTATTAAAGTTGACAGTTGAATTTGCGAAAAATACGGGGCGATTGGATTTGGAGGTTTTTTACTTTTAATCTCACCCTTAGATTATTAGAAGTTAACGATTGAGATCATGTCTTACGGTCTCACAAATATTTGCGTGTCCTCCTATATTTTTCCCTATTAACTAAATAATTTAAAATTAATCATTTTTTGTAATGAAAGGCACATTTGTCATTTCAAATCAATATAGCTCATAATGGATTATTTTATAGTGCATTACAATATTTAGTTTAAGAGAATGGATCAAATGAAAAGTGATAGTTTGGTTGTAAAATGAAAAGTAATCCTAATCGTTCATTTGCTTTAAATCTGACGGTTCTAATTAAATGAAGAAAAATATTATTTTAAATATAAAGGGCACATTTGTCAATTAACTCACAAATATATTTAATGTACATCATTTATTGTTTTGATTCCTTAGTTTTAGTAACCGAATAATAATTTGTGATTTAGTCAAATATTTGAAATATATTACAATGATCTGATTCCTTAATTATTGGTCACCGATTATATTTTAAATATATTTTAATTTATTTGATTCCTAAAATATTGATAACTGATGAATGATTTATGTTTTTTCAAGATATCAATTCAGCCGTCAAATGACATTCAACTAATTTATGAGTTGATTCAACATGACGGATTTCTAAACCATGATAAATATTGAATCATAACATACTTTTTATTGAATCATGCAATTTTTTATAGTGTCTTTACCTTTAAATTATAATACAAGATTCAGTAAATTTGTTACAATATAAAAACACAATTTGAAATTAACATTCATTGTTATACATATGATTCAAAAATTATACATTGTTGATTCTTGAACCATAAACGTTATCAGAGATAATGAATCATATCTGTCATTCGTTCATTCACAACTTTATAACTTGATTTTCCTCTTCTCCATTTGATGTTTTTACGTCCTATTAGCAAACTAAGAATTATAAACAATCCGTTTCATGAAAATCACAGTCAAATCAACATGATTCACTATTTGATACTTTATGATTCATGAATCATGTGAGGTCAAATGATGAACCACAATATGATTCATCATTTGATACATTATGATTCATGAATCATATCGTATTTCGTGATAAAATATTGTGACAATCGATCAGCTTGTGAGCCAAGAACATCGATCTCAAACCGAACAAAAATCAAACCAGCACGACTAACCAAAAATACTTCAAGTTCAGCACTCAACAACGTAAACATACGTACAACACACACTTTACAACCATAAAAATCCACACCAGTAGCGGTTCCTTGAACACTTCACACTCCACCAAATTCAACACCTTCAACATGCTCGTTTCGATCACTTCTTTCGCGATCCTACTCACTTTTTCGTAAATGTCGTCGCTCTTTGATTGTATCACTTTGGTTTGCAGATTTTGATTAAAAAGTTGAGATATTCAAATGTTATCTTTGCCCTGATTATATGGAATCTCTTAATGTGTGTAGGACTAATTTACCCTTATTGATTTATTTATTAATATATTTAATGCTTATTTTATTTTTATATTTATAAATTGACCATAAATTTAAACCATCCAATTATTATTATTGAACGTATCAGATTTCTTTTTACTTTATAACTAACATTTACTTTTCACCTGATCTCTACTCTTAGTTTAAATAATTAACTTTAAATTTTAAATTAATGGATATGAAAGTGCATCACTAGATATTTAAAAATGCATCAATTTTTATAAACATTCTAGTAAAAAGTGTATCGCTAGAAATTTCAAAAATACATCAAAAAATTATAAAAACATTATGTATGCAAACTCTGTAATGCACTTTTAATAATAAAAAATATAATGAGCTTTTTTAATATTGCAATGCGCTTTCATTAAAACATCTTAATGCATTTTCAATAAACTAGTATTCACTGCACAATACAACTTGTGCTATTTAACTTCAAATTGTACGTTTGTACATTATTTGTGCCAATTGAAAATACTTTCTTACATTGCTTCTTATATATTTTAACGTCTGTTTTTCATTAGTGTTAATTAAACTTAGTAAATCTAAAATTAGCATAAGACACGCGAAATCAAACACAAGAATTTAATAAATGTTTTTTATTAAAAGTGAATTAGCTACTTTTGAGAATTGTCTAAAGTGGGATTTTGACTATGTGAGTAAGGTTTTAAAGAGGATGTAAATATTTGTGAGATCAAAGGACATCATCTTCAAAATTTGAAATCTATTAATCCAACTGTTGATATTGATAACCGTCGTTTTCAACCGTCTGTGTATTTTGCAAATTCAACAACCTATTTTAATAAAGGATTTTTTTCGAAAACCACCCTCCCAATACCGAAATTTTAACGAAACCACCCATTAATTCCGATGTCTTTTGCCAGAAAACTGACCGTTGACTAAAATTGACCATGCTTTAAATAAAAAAATCAATAATATACTTATCAAAAATATACTGTTAACCTTAATATGACTTTATTCTTGTTCAATTGTGCTTAATAAATTGTCCACAAACTCATAACCTAACCCAAACTTTAATCTATCACTACAAAACTCAACAAATCAAAACATCTCTCAACATTAATCTTTAATTGAGTTTTTTGGGTTAGGATATAGATTAGTTTTTTAGGGTTGAAAATTAGACTTAAAGCATCAACGAGCAGTTTTCCGGAAAAAGACGCCGGAACCGGCGATGGGGTGTCAAGATTTAATGATCTTGGAATTGATGGGTGTCAAAATGAATGGGTGGTTTCGTTAAAATTAAGGTACTGAGAGTGGTTTTTGATAAAAAAAAAATCCTTTAATAAATTAATTAAATTAAATTCCAACCGTTAGATCAATTAAAATCAAGGTTGAGATAATATCCTCATATCTTACTAGATGATGTCCTCATGTCTTACCGAATTTCGTTGTCTCTCTAAATTCGAATTCTTGGCTATGTAATTGACAATTTAATTATTGCTATGTACATGTCTTCACCTTTTTGTACAGATTGTTCTCTATCACTCGGTAATGACTTTTTGGTTAGACAAAATTTGTTCATCCTGTACTTCAAATAAAAACACATGCTTAGTGCTTTTGGTTATGTACTTGTAGGATCTATGTAGTCTACTATCAGTTTAATTCAATAATAATATATTATTTCGGGAGTTGAAACAATTATGACTCAACACTTTTTAAAATTAATTTTAAATGAAAAAAACATTTTATTCATTTTCCTATATATTGATCATAGTTTTTAGAGATTGTATTTCAAAATATCATAAGACTATAAAACACCATTGTATTTCAAGTTAACAATTCACAATAAACATTACAATGAATATTGAAATACATTTTCGATTTTTCTTATTTTTTATTATAAGCACACATTGCATACTCCTCTCGCGGTCAGATGAGATAAATGTGATAAATATGTTAGAGTCTGAAACAAACCTTAAAATTAAGTGTTATACTGCAAACTCTGAACATGATTATGGGACCAGAGTGCTTCGATTCCAGCAAAGTTGGATATTCTATACCAATAATCTTCCAGAACTTGTTGTATTTTGTGATGTGGAATTTGATGGAGAAGTTAAGAAATTCATAGCTTACTATCATGAACCACATGGAGAATTTTTGGATATAGAATGTGGTGGAAGATGCTCGTGGCAGATAAAGAAGAACAATCCATATATGATGGATTGATTACAAGAAGATATCATCGCTATTCTTACATTGATGAACTTATATAATGGTATGACTTGTTGATTTACAAAAATAAAATCAAAATTAATAAAGAAATTGAGATGTTCAACACAAGTGGTCTAATTCACTTCACATTTTGTTAAAATGCTTAACCTTAGCATCCTTATGAAGTTAAAGGATTTTTTATATATAACAATAGATATTAATCTTAATGCCAAATTGACAAAATTGTAAAATTGTTTCGTTTTTATTATTTTATAAAGTTCAATGTATTGGGTTAATTCGATTCCATTTCATTCCATTCGATTCAATTCGAACCCTCAATTGCCTAAGCTTGAGGTTTCGTTTTGTATTAAAAATGTCGCCGGTTAGCTTTTTAAAATAGAGTTAGCTTTTTTAAATAGAGAAGATTTTTTTCAATGCATGAATGAATTGGAGCTCTGAACATTATGAACTATGTTTTGAATGTGAGGAGCTCTTACAAAAAGGGATCGTTTGATTTACGTAATCAAATGATTATAATATAGAGTCGAGATCATATGAGACATGATATATATGTAAGACAGTTGGACAAAAAAACAATTTGATTAAAGTTGATTTTGATAAATCTACGGTTGAGATTAAAGTTGAGTGTTAAATTAGGCGGTTAAAAAAACACGGTACAGTTGGATATGACGGTCGAGATTATGTCCTACCATCTTACAAAAATCAATGGTCCTCCTAGGACTTTATTCATAATAAGTATTGTATTATAAAAATATAATAGATATATGTCACAAATTTACAAATTGAAATACAAACATTTAGAGATTTACAACTAAGAGTCGAGTTTTAGAGAAACATTAAGTATATATGAGACGGAAGGGACTCAGTCGTTGATTTTGATAATCCGACGGTTGAGATTAAAGTTGGTTTTATATAATGGGTGGTTGAATTTGCAAAAAAATATAGCAATTGAGTTTGACAGTTTTATTTAGAACAAAATCACATACGTTGGATTAGTAATAATCAACGATCGAGATCGTGCTTTACGGTCTCACTAATACTTAGATGTCCTTCTTGAACTTTACTTCTATAACTAATATAGAGATAGAGTGAAGCTTAAGAAGGACATTTAAGTAAATGTAAGACCGTGAGATACGATCTCCATTACTAATAACTAAAGATCTAACAGATGAGATTTTATTCTAAATAAAACTGTCAAACTCAACCGCTAGGGTTTTTGTAAATTAACCGCCCATTTAATAAAAAAAACCAAATTTAATCTCAACCGTTAGATTATCGAAATCAACGATTGAAATTAAGTCCTTCCTGTCACGAAAATTTACTGTTTCTAATGAACTTAACCTTATAGAGATACTTGTTTAGGGACTAAAAATGCTTTACTTAAAATGATTTGAGCCCTAATATAAGCATGAAACTAAAAATTGCACTTTGAATTTTACACAAGTTTAATGCATCATTTTTATAGTAAAAAATCCCTAAAAGTAGAAAAATATGTTTGTTTTCAACCTTTTAAATTATGCATTGCAATGACATAGATTTTTAGGGTTAATTTTAGAAACCGGAAAACCACCATCCTCATAATAAGTGATATTGCACAATTGTACTCCTATATGTACTATTTTATTCAAGAATAAATTCCAGAATATCACCCGTATAATAAGCATAATTATAGAAAATCACTCTTAATAATACGTAATCACAGAAAAGCACCTCTATAAAGTGGCGCCGTAAGAAATTGACCACCTCGTGTCGTTACCGTTAAATATTGGTGTACACGCGCGGAGCGGTTGGGATTGTCGGTTATCAATATTAACCGTGTGTTATTATCCTACCGATTGAGATTAACGGGTTATTTGTTTGAAATCAAATCTCATTTGTTGGATCATTAGTATTCACGGTTGAGATCATGTCTAACTATCTCACATTATTAGCATAAATAGGGTGGCTTGAATTGTTCGAGTTAGATTGGAAAAACATATATAAATAAATAGGATCTTGATAAGGGATTTTTTTTGAAAAATAAAGGTTCATCTAACTGGCGATTCATTTTATATAACTAATGACGATTTAGTTTTACAAAGTTAACTCATAAGAATACGGGATAATCAGATATTTGAATAAGAGGATGATCAAGAAGGACTCGGATCCAGTAATGCGCAGCTATTTGCTGCGAGGGTAAAAACGACGTCGTTTTGACGTTTCTATAACCCTACGTAGTTTTGAGTGAACCCTTTACTAAAACTACGTAGTTTTGGCTCGCATTAAATAGCTTTCGCTGCACTGGATCTTAATCCGATCAAGAAGGACAAACATATATTTGTAAGACCGTGAGACGCAATCTCGATTGTTAGTTTTTAATAATCTAATGGTTGAGATTTATATTAAAAAATAAACTTCAAATGCAACCGCCGTGTATTTTTGCAAATCCCACCGCCAAATTATATAAATTATTTTGAATCTCAACGTCAAATTAATATAATCAACTGTTGAAATTTAGTTCTTCCGTCTTACAAATATTTACCATCTCTAAAACTTATTTCATTTGAATAATATGATTAACCATGTCCACTGGGTAGAACAAATTATAAATGACAGGTTGAGAGCAGTTTATGCTTTATACAAAAATCAGCACTATTTAGTTGATCCCCTGCCTATATATTCAGAATTTGTTCATTTTCCAAAAATCTTGACAATAACTGTCATTTGGTTCATTTTCCAAAAAGACATTGAAATAAAATCGTGTAATACTATAAATTATGTATTAAAATTAATCAAGATATTTTTGTGATACAGAGAGACATCATATAAAACGTTAATTTTGATTAATCTAAAAGTTAATATCAAAATTGATTTTTATTAGTTTCAAAATGAATATAACATAAATCAGAGTGTAATTTGATTAACGATTATCAATATTAATTGTTTGATTAATGTATATCAACGTTTGAGATAATATCACCAATCTCACTAACTAGTAACAAGTAGTAGTTTTATGCACATATTTTTTTATAATATAATTTATATAAGAACAAGGTTCTAGGAGGACATCTAACTTTGGAAAGACAGCCCGTGTTTTTTGCAAATCCAACCGTCCGTGTTTTTTGCAAATTCAACTGTCTAATTTAATTAAATACTAAATATAATCTCAACCGCTAATTTTATCACATCAACAGCTAAAATTACGTCCTCTTGTCTTACAAAAATTACATGTCCTCCTTTATCCTAACTCATTTATATGAAATGTGTAATTAATGTATCACATAGGAAACTATGAAGTAGAGCACGAGTATTTTGGCAAGATGAATTATGACTTCAAAATAACCAACAATTCACCTACTTGCATTTTATATATAGGAAGATATCTCTTACAGTTGTATAAAAATGTCATTACACTTTCTATCTTAAGATTGACAAAATACATCATAATGATTAATGGAGCAATACTAAGACTTTTCATATTTTTCTTTTTAACCTCAAGTTTTGTGTCGCTCGCAAGCCCTGTTGCTGTGAAAGTATCAAATGTGTTAGCCTCAGACTCGGATCTTATAGTTAATTGTTTCGCCACTCGACGCTCAAATCGTGACTACGGTACTAAAATAGTGCCATCCATGCAAAGTTGGGAGTTTAGTGTCAAATCTAGCATTTTGGGAGATAAAGAGGTATGTTGTGATGTTCAATGGAATAGTGAAGATGTCAAGTCTTTTGTTGTTTATTCACAAAAGAGAGCTGTTGAATTATGTAATGGAAGATGTCATTGGTCTATCAAAGAAGCTGAACCTTGCATGATGAATTGGAGTACTGGAAATTATGATCATTGCCTTGAATATGGGGATGGTTCTCGCAAAAAATCAGTTATTTGATTTAACTAACCAAAATGATAATATAATAAGTCTTGTACTCTAATAAATTGAAATTTAAACTGATAGATTAAGGTTTTGAGAGGATAAGTAAATATTTGTTAGACAGAATGATATCATTTTAACCGTTGATTTCTATTAATCCAACCATTGATATTGATAATCGTCATTCTCAACGGTATGTGTATTTTACAAATTCAACCACCTATTTTAATTAAAAATTAATTAAATAACAAATGTTAAGAAATGTCATTAACTCTCTAGATGCAAACTCTAACATGAACATGTAGTTTTGATTTTCAGATATGATGGAGAGGGTATTTTTTACCTGAAGTGAGAATGTATTAAACTGAAATAAGAATAAACTGTTAACGTGAAACAATATATTGTGCAGAAAAAACATAATTTTAATTAGTCTTCTTTTCATAATCTAAACTCATGAAAAGAAAAATGTGTCATTCACCCCTCAAATCATGAACTCATAGACTTTTATGAGTTTTATTTGATTCATTAATGAGATTATAGGGGTGATTAGCGTGTATATATACAAATATTCGTACACGGTTCTCATTTATTTTTTCTTATTTTCATCATCATTTATGAGTCCTTGTGATACTTTGTTTGTTCATTTCGAATTTATATCCATCATCCAAAGAAATGAAATAACTTAGAAATGTCACACGTAAAAGCCTATCATCACGGCAAAAGCGCAAAAAAGTGTTGGTAATGACTCGCTTGAATCAAAAACGAGTTTGACTGAAAATAGTTCATACTCATATGTGATCCCTTATGACTCAAGAGGTCAAGCTCGTTTGTTATGGTTCTATATATATATATAGAGATTGTATTATGTGGAACCCCCCATTTTCATGGATCCATGGATCCCCCTTTGCAGCCGTTGATTGCATTTTCTATTTGCATTTTGGACGCACCAGATTGTGCCACGCATTTGAGCATGTGCAACTCACGTGTGCATTTGTCATGTGCAACTCACGTGTGCATTTCAAAATGCAAACACGTGGCACAATCTGGTGCGTCCAAAATGCAAACAGAAAATGCAATCAACGGCTGCAAAGGGGGATCCATGGATCCATGAAAATGGGGGGTTCCACATAATACAATCTCTATATATATATATAGAACCATAACAAACGAGCTTGACCTCTTGAGTCATAAGGGATCACATATGAGTATGAACTATTTTCAGTCAAACTCGTTTTTGATTCAAGCGAGTCATTACCAACACTTTTTTGCGCTTTTGCCGTGATGATAGGCTTTTACGTGTGACATTTCTAAGTTATTTCATTTCTTTGGATGATGGATATAAATTCGAAATGAACAAACAAAGTATCACAAGGACTCATAAATGATGATGAAAATAAGAAAAAATAAATGAGAACCGTGTACGAATATTTGTATATATACACGCTAATCACCCTATAATCTCATTAATGAATCAAATAAAACTCATAAAAGTCTATGAGTTCATGATTTGAGGGGTGAATGACACATTTTTCTTTTCATGAGTTTAGATTATGAAAAGAAGACTAATTAAAATTATGTTTTTTCTGCACAATATATTGTTTCACGTTAACAGTTTATTCTTATTTCAGTTTAATACATTCTCACTTCAGGTAAAAAATACCCTCTCCATCATATCTGAAAATCAAAACTACATGTTCATGTTAGAGTTTGCATCTAGAGAGTTAATGACATTTCTTAACATTTGTTATTTAATTAATTTTTAATTAAAATAGGTGGTTGAATTTGTAAAATACACATACCGTTGAGAATGACGATTATCAATATCAATGGTTGGATTAATAGAAATCAACGGTTAAAATGATATCATTCTGTCTAACAAATATTTACTTATCCTCTCAAAACCTTAATCTATCAGTTTAAATTTCAATTTATTAGAGTACAAGACTTATTATATTATCATTTTGGTTAGTTAAATCAAATAACTGATTTTTTGCGAGAACCATCCCCATATTCAAGGCAATGATCATAATTTCCAGTACTCCAATTCATCATGCAAGGTTCAGCTTCTTTGATAGACCAATGACATCTTCCATTACATAATTCAACAGCTCTCTTTTGTGAATAAACAACAAAAGACTTGACATCTTCACTATTCCATTGAACATCACAACATACCTCTTTATCTCCCAAAATGCTAGATTTGACACTAAACTCCCAACTTTGCATGGATGGCACTATTTCAGTACCGTAGTCACGATTTGAGCGTCGAGTGGCGAAACAATTAACTATAAGATCCGAGTCTGAGGCTAACACATTTGATACTTTCACAGCAACAGGGCTTGCGAGCGACACAAAACTTGAGGTTAAAAAGAAAAATATGAAAAGTCTTAGTATTGCTCCATTAATCATTATGATGTATTTTGTCAATCTTAAGATAGAAAGTGTAATGACATTTTTATACAACTGTAAGAGATATCTTCCTATATATAAAATGCAAGTAGGTGAATTGTTGGTTATTTTGAAGTCATAATTCATCTTGCCAAAATACTCGTGCTCTACTTCATAGTTTCCTATGTGATACATTAATTACACATTTCATATAAATGAGTTAGGATAAAGGAGGACATGTAATTTTTGTAAGACAAGAGGACGTAATTTTAGCTGTTGATGTGATAAAATTAGCGGTTGAGATTATATTTAGTATTTAATTAAATTAGACAGTTGAATTTGCAAAAAACACGGACGGTTGGATTTGCAAAAAACACGGGCTGTCTTTCCAAAGTTAGATGTCCTCCTAGAACCTTGTTCTTATATAAATTATATTATAAAAAAATATGTGCATAAAACTACTACTTGTTACTAGTTAGTGAGATTGGTGATATTATCTCAAACGTTGATATACATTAATCAAACAATTAATATTGATAATCGTTAATCAAATTACACTCTGATTTATGTTATATTCATTTTGAAACTAATAAAAATCAATTTTGATATTAACTTTTAGATTAATCAAAATTAACGTTTTATATGATGTCTCTCTGTATCACAAAAATATCTTGATTAATTTTAATACATAATTTATAGTATTACACGATTTTATTTCAATGTCTTTTTGGAAAATGAACCAAATGACAGTTATTGTCAAGATATTTTGGAAAATGAACCAAATTCTGAATATATAGGCAGGGGATCAACTAAATAGTGCTGATTTTTGTATAAAGCATAAACTGCTCTCAACCTGTCATTTATAATTTGTTCTACCCAGTGGACATGGTTAATCATATTATTCAAATGAAATAAGTTTTAGAGATGGTAAATATTTGTAAGACGGAAGAACTAAATTTCAACAGTTGATTATATTAATTTGACGGTTGAGATTCAAAATAATTTATATATATTTGGCGGTGGGATTTGCAAAATACACGGCGGTTGCATTTGAAGTTTATTTTTTAATATAAATCTCAACCATTAGATTATTAAAAACTAACAATCGAGATTGCGTCTCACGGTCTTACAAATATATGTTTGTCCTTCTTGATCGGATTAAGATCCAGTGCAGCGAAAGCTATTTAATGCGAGCCAAAACTACGTAGTTTTAGTAAAGGGTTCACTCAAAACTACGTAGGGTTATAGAAACGTCAAAACGACGTCGTTTTTACCCTCGCAGCAAATAGCTGCGCATTACTGGATCCGAGTCCTTCTTGATCATCCTCTTATTCAAATATCTGATTATCCCGTATTCTTATGAGTTAACTTTGTAAAACTAAATCGTCATTAGTTATATAAAATGAATCGCCAGTTAGATGAACCTTTATTTTCAAAAAAAATCCCTTATCAAGATCCTATTTATTTATATATGTTTTTCCAATCTAAC
>QZGG01003426.1:0-23757 GCA_006409495.1 Sedum album | reverse complement strand
CATTTCATTTCATACATCAGCTAACAAAATTCCCATCCATTTTTAATCTCTTTTCAGCTATCAACACAACCCTTGAAGCCCTAAAACATTAGCAGAAACCTACTGAATGCATACAAAACGCATGATTAAATCAGAGCAACAAAACCCACCAACCTGATATTCTGAGCGGCGGAGGGATGGCGTCGGCGGATGACAGAGAAGGAGTTACGTGCGAGATTTGTTTTGTGAATGCAAGCAAATTTAATGTACGCGAAGGATCGGCGAAGGGATGAACGCTTTTCGTCGACACGGTTATATCGACACGTGTTGGTATTTCAGTGGTTGAGATCTATTCACGGGGATACCAAATTCCCCAAGACGTAGCGAATATGCTATTCAATAAACGACAGTGGAAAATATAAGAAACTGTATTTGCAAAAATATTCGACCATTTCTACCTTTCATTATGGAGTTGCCGAGGCCAACTTCTGAAATATCTAAATTGAGACAAAATTAATCTTTTATCACACGGACCTTAGCGAACGGATTTCACTACGAAATGATTATAACTGGATTATCGAATATGATCTTGATATATTTGTATATAATTATTTACATTGAGTAATAAGAATGATTTTTTTTGCTAGTACTAGAGTGGGCAGTATTATTAGAGCTCAGCCATACTGCATTTGGAATGATTTCCGGTGCAGCGTACTACCTCTTACAACCAAATTCTAAATATTCAAAACAACCTAATTTAATTTAGAATAAATCAAAATAAAACAATTTTATTAAAACTCTAATTTTAAATTTATGAAACCTTTAACAAACGACGTAATTCTGGTCTAAAATAACTTAATACGACGTCGATAAAAATTTCGCTGTAAAGGATCTCATTCTAGCAAATAATAAGCAAGGAGCCAACAAGCATTGTATAAAATGCTAGTACTCTCCTGACAATGTAAATGTTTCAGACATTTTAAAAAGTTGAAAAAAGAAATAAAAATATGTTTCTGAATTCTGCATTCTGTCTTAATTTTAAATTCAATATGGATCACACAGCTGTTCAAGAAAGATGCAAATTTGGGATTGAGCAAGTTGATTCTCTAGCATCTCCCTCTTGAACAGGGAGTATGTTTAGTAGATTATTCCAAGCATATTTTTGACAACACATTAACCTCTAATCTAAAGAGACAAAGATTATATGCAACTTATGCCTTCACTGCATGTTGATCTGGTTTGCCATTTTTTGAGTTTTCCTTGCAAATTTTCTACTCGTGCAGGCACACACGCATCTCCAGTCTGAATATTTTTGTCAAGGCGTTAGCAACTCATAGGGTAAATTGTGTGCTTATAAGTCAAGTACCGAATCTGAATAAGCAGTTGAACCCAGGTACAACAATAAGGTCAGCTGTTCACCTTCTAAAATAATTAGTTTTCTGTTCCATTCTCCAGGTTTGGTTTTTTTCCAGCCAAGGCAAACAAGTAAATGTAGGTTCCAGCCATGGCACCACTGCAGGACAAAAAAACCTCTTTTACCTTGTACAAAATACCCTAACCTCAAAGTTTACTTTCTAACAACATCGATCCATACAGTCATACATTATTGCCATACATATTGACCACTGCAAAATTCTCTAAAGCAAACAATACCTGAAAACTGTGGCAAACAAGGTGGACAGGGACACTCGCTGCACGAAACCAACAAATACACTTAGGAAAAAACCGCCCACAACTCCCAACAAAGGAAAAAGGAATTCAAGGAATGAGTAAGCCACACTAACACACCTGAAATAGCAGACGCAGTTCTCTCAAAAATAAAATGCCCACAATTGCTACAACATAAAAAATAAGAGTTAAATGGTTAGTAACACGGGATAATCCAGTTACCGGGATACTTCAACACAACCCATCAAAGCAAAGATCACAATTCATATTATGCAGGGCTAAGGCTAACCCAAGAATGCAAAGACACCCAGCCATCCGACCCAACCTTGTATTTTCCATCGCTTACTCAGTTAAACTTAACCGGCGTGCCAGTGTCGGGTTATCTTGCAGCATTGAGTTATTTGAATGTGTATGTTTACCATAAAATGATATAACCCAAATTCGAAAAGCATTTCATTATAAAAGGACCCTTCGGCATCTTCAAGATACTAACCTGCCTGTCCTTTGATGGCTAATGGAGACGGCACTCCTTTCTTCCACGATCTCAGACTATGGATACTCAATGCCAAAAGAGCACCGCCAAGGACCACACCAAACCTAATAGCTGAAACACTCCCCGTCAGCATGAAGTAGAGGAACCCTCCAACAGTTAACCCCGCACCTAAAAGCATCAACATTTCCAAAAATATAATCTCTGCATGGAAATTTTGGCAGCATAATTATCATAAAAGTTAGTCTCATATCAAAACACTAATTCCATACCATATGGTATTCCAACATGAAAATCCTGAAGCTGCTCGAAACTACTAACTTCCTCAGTAGAGGACGCATACGTCTCTACAATTTCCTTCACAGGCTCAGGAGTATTCTCCGCCGCAGCAAGATACACCTGACTAATCTCACTCAAAATCACATTCATATCTTGACTAGCCTTATCCCCTTGAATCTTCAGCCGCTCCGAAGTTTCTTGTAACAGCACCGTGGCCTTCTTCGTGTACAATTCATAAGCTTCTTGCGATACACTTTGCATCTTCAATGCTTGTTCCTTGAATGACTCCAGCGCCTTCTTCCACTCCTCTTGTGCTCCCTCATCTCCCTCCTCCTTCTCTACCTCTTGCTCCTCAGAGCGCTATTCAAAAAAATCACACAATGTCAGCACCAATCACACAAACTCAACAATAAATAATCAAAATAAAAAATGTTAGAAAATTGAAGAAATTATAAAATTAAAAGTGAAAGCACACCGAGTCCTCGCGGGAAGCGGCGAGAGAAAGAACGGAACGACGGCGGAGGAACATGAGCGGGAGGGATCTGGGAGAGGCGGAGGATAGGGGAAGGGAGCGTTGAGGGAAGGTGGAGAGTGATGGTTTGCGGGTATAGCGATGATTGAGGGGTCCGGCGGTGATGGAGACGGAGTCGAGGAGAGAGTAGGTGGCCATTGTCGGAGATATGAAAATCAATTAGGGTTTAGGAGGTGAGGCGTGGAGTTCGAGACGATTGGAAATCAGCGAGAGAGGAGTTGGTGTGGTTGAAGTGAAAATGAAAACCACGAGGTACGAGGGTTTGGAATTAGGAATTTATTAATACAGAATATAATTGGAATAATGACGTCATAAATTTATTGTGATGTTAGCCAGGCTGCCGACCAAAATATGTTTTATTAATTACTCCCTTCCTCCCATTTTGAGTGCTCTATTTGAGAACTTTCACGGTTTTTAAGAAAAATAAAAAATGTGAGATAAAAACTAAGAAAGAGAATGAGTGGGATAAAAAATATGAAAGAGGGTGTAAATATAGAGGTAAAAAAATTTCTATTTTAGGAAATAAGAAGATCATTTTGGGACTTCTAAAAAGGAAATGGGACACTCATAACGAGACATATGGAGTATTATCTATTTAATTCTTTCACTTTTTTAAAGAAGTCGATCAATGGAAAAGTTTCAAAGAAGACTATAAGGTTTATGTATCAATAGTTGATTGATAATACACTAGGTTTTTTTTCAAATTTAATTAATCAAATTAATATAAAAGTTAATTTCAATAATAAGCAAGAGGAAGTGATGAGCTTCCACAAGGGAGGAATTATGTGAGAAATGGTGCATCTAGGTCCTAGCTATCAAGAATATGACCGATAAATCACCATCCCTTATGCGACAAATGATGCATCTAACTAGACCTAGAAATAGACCAATAGGTCGCATCCTTATGCAACAAGTATATAATTTTAATCGCTGATTTTTATTAATCCAAATATTCAAGGGTCAACTATAATTCCAATCATCCAATTATTTTTGCTCATTCGTTACCAAACAGATGGAAAACATTGACATGTCTCTGTAACAGGAGTGGACATAAATAGACAGGAAATGTAGAAACTAGAGATGAGATGCTGCAGCATCATCAGCTTGTTTCCTTTTTCTTTATATCATTAAGGTGTATGTTTAACATAATTCATTCTCTTCTTCTAAAGAGAACGAAGGAATGATACATTTCATGCCACCGCACCACTTTTTCTCAACTCTCTTAAAATGCGGTCATGCATTTCCTAATAACAACTGGCTCCAGTTTATCCAAAGGCTCTTGGTTTTTTAATAAACTGACCATAGTGATTGCACATCTGGGTTGGAGTACAGGCCTCCAACTGGTGGCGTCACAGTTGAGCTTGGAAAAATTCCCCCTGATTCATATGCATCCCAATGGCTTCTGAAAAATGACGACAACAAAAGATTGCTCATTCGTCAGTTCACAAAGTTACAAGGCAAACATGAAGTATATAGTTGCTAACTTGCTATTTATGGGCTTCAAGACTTAAATTGTATACATCTAGTCCCCACAGTAATAAGCAGCAGCAATACTAGAGGAAATTAAAGAACTAAGAGTAAAACACCATGAAAAGCTGTACAAAACACTACGGATTCAAGTGTCAGTGATTCTACCAAATAAACTCAGATTATCAGGCAAAGGATGTCACATAGAGTGAATGAATTGGCACATGTAAACACATAAACTATCTAAAAAAAGAAAATATGTATTTTATTGATTTAGCACTAAGAAATTACAAATCTAGTCAGAAACAATCCATCAACCACATCCAAGCACAAAAATCAAATCTCTGATACAAACGTCAAAGCTAAATCAATATTTCAAGCTGATCCAACAGTGGACCGAGATTAAAGTTATCTATTAAAGAACCAAGAACGCAAAAGTTGGAATATTTAGCAACAAGAAAGTTTTCACTATAAACAAAAGCGCAAACATTTAGCACTCGATCAATTTGAATCGTCAAGAAGGAGAATGAAAAAATGGATTGTGAGTTTGTGACTAAAAGGGATTAAAAGCACAACTATTTTAAAGAAATCTCACAAAGAAAAATTTAGCCAAGAAAGTATCTATCCTAATCTGACTTAAAGAAATGGGAAAAGTTTAGTGGTCAGCTGTCAGCAAGTGCAATGTCTTACAATGAGCCTGATTCCAACGACTAAAAGGATCCAAAAGGTTAAATCTCCAACAAGATAGCCAGAACATCTTGGGAAAGTGCTCCTGGAAGAGAAGCACTTTACTATTGTTACCCATCAACAAAGAGCCTAATAAAAAGTGGGAATTTTTTCCGAGGGCACTATGTTTTGAACTCTTACATGCTGATGCAGCTTGCACAAAAATCTGGCACAACTTTAAAACACGACAGAACCAGAAAAATTTGGATCAAAAGGCTAGCTTACTAATTAAGTATGATCATATCAGCAGTTATAAATAATTTATCAGATCACAGACACAATGTCCTACCAGACAGTAGAGTATAAAAACAAGCATGCATACTGCGCTTCAAGATATTTGGCATTTGTTTCCAAAAGCTAAAGATCCAATCAAAATAAAGCACAATAGTTTCGAGCACTTGATGCAGGAAATCTTTATGATACACATGCATGCCTTTTTTCTAATCATCAACAACTAAGTATTCAATTGTTACTCTTATAGAAGTGGGAGGAAAAACATCAGTCCGTTATCAAAAAATGGCAACGACACAGTTAACGAAACACAAGCGATAAGCATAATGATAAAAAAGGAAACGGCTTTTTGATTTGCTTTAACAGAGATAAGAAAGATATTTTGACTCAATATTTGCCTACTTTAATTATTAAGTAGATTATATATATGAAAACAAACTAGAAATGGGGTTGAAAGCACTTACTTGGACCATGATTTCACTGGCGACTGATCAAATGGAGAGCTGTCCTCAGAAATTCTGTCACTACTAAAGCTCACTTCATCGTGAATAACTTCATCCAGCACGTGACGTCCTGAATGGTTGTCACTGTCTGATAATTGTGGAGAAAAGGTATTATCCAACAACGTGACCTGCTCAACTGGATAATGGAAAGTAGAGGTGACATCAACAGCACCACTTTGGCTGTTATGACCGATTGATTTCACAGGAGACATGATCTTTTCTTGAAATGACAATCCCATGGACTGAAGAGATGGCTGATGCATGGCTTCTTCCTCTGGCAAATTTTCTGATAAAAGCCAATTCAAAGAGCCACCAATCGGACCATCTTCGACAAGAGGGGACGAATTCCACATTTGCCATGTTCCTTTCTCATTGCTACTGTTGCAATCATCAGAAAGCAAATCATTCATGTCAATAGTCTTTTGAGATTTCATCAACCAGTTTGAATGGGTATGTCTGTTATCTTGCACTCTTAGCCGTGACAGCGGAGACTCAATTGGGGATGGTCTAATTACTTCACGTGGGGCAGGTGCACTATTTAAACCAAATGAATTTCCAAATCTGCTGGTATTTCCAAAGCCAGAGCCCACACCCAACTGAACGTTAGAAGGTGATTCAGAAACAGGCTCAAGCAAAGACACGGGGTCAGGAACATAACATGGGTCCTCAAAAATTTCGGGCTCCTCGGGCAGTAACTTCTGAGGAGATTTTTCGGTTATGGGATATAAGTATTCAGTCGGAGACTGAAAACCAAAACATGTATTTATAGACACCTTTGGAAATGCAGGAAGAGTAAATGGTGAAGGCAGTCCAAAGTCTAGCGGACTACCAAATGATTGGGGTGGCAATGGCTGCTCAGGCAATGGTTTTTGAAAGTCGAATGGATCCTTTGTATGAGGCCTGCTAATCACATTTGATGTCGCTGAGGGAAACACTGTAGATGAACAAGAAAACAGTTGTCCCCAAGACTTCTTTGGGGCTGTAGCAGATGGCTGATCCACAAAAACCTGAGGAACATGATTCCATAGTTAAAAGACCAGATATATTACCTCTACTGATGAACCAGTGCATTTGACATTTCAAATATGGTTTATTATATTTAGTAACCACAGACAGCAAATATCTACATATCATACTCATTGAAAAGCAACACCAAAAACCTAATTCTAATAGAACTTCAACTCTCACTATTTATGTTTCTTTAAAAACGAAAAAAATCTGGGACATTCTTTGTTTGCTCTGTATAACGAACCAGTTCGTAATAAACTAAGAAAATAACCACTTATGAAGTGTACCAAATTCCATACTGAAACTGAGCTATATAATTTTGAATGATATGAGTCACTTACAGGTTTATAAATATGCCCGTCACTTGCGTTTGAACCTATGCTTCCAATATTTCCAATATGATTTACAGGATGACTGGTACCTTTCTGGTTTGAATGGTTTTGAGAATGGCCCACATTAGCACCGAACCTACTTCCTTTTAAAACTGATGGGTGATTGGCAACACTCCTTGCAAAAAAGCTACCTCTACTAAAGGTACCCTCACTCGGTCAAGGTATCTAGTACCGGTATTAACCTTATTATAACTTTCCGTTACGCCTTTGGTTGCCACTGGTTCCAAGTTGGAGCCTTTTCTCCCGAATTCTTTTTTTCGAACATCTTCCTTTACTTTCCTCTCTGATTCCTCAACATCTGAGTTACTTTTACAAGATCCCCTGTCGATCTCTTTTTTCCTTCCTCGTCGCTTCTTTTCTACTTCCTTTTTCTGCCTTTCTTGGACATGGCTGGAGCGCTTGACTTGCTCAATTTCATCTCTTAGTTTCCTACGTTCTTCAACTAGCCTCGCAACTTCCTCCCTTTGCTTTCTTTCTTCTTCTTCAAAATGCTCTTTCTCTAGCCTAGCTTGTCTCTTCTCTTCAGCTTTCCTGCGAGCTTTATCACTTCTACTTTCTTGAAAATGAATTCCGTTCTGACTTCTTCTGTTCCGGTTTTTCTCATGCAGTTCATCTACTGAAACATCATCATCTGAAAACCCCACTCGGAATATCCTTCTCCAAACCCACAATATAAAGGATAACGAAGATCTAAACAACTTACGTGCAAAGATGACAACATACGAAAAATATGTCGGATGTGTACAACTGTACTTCATGCCACAAACTACCCCTTCCCCATTCCTCCAACATACAGACTTAACCGGTGATAATCCCACAATCAAGTTACAGTTATCTATACTATCATGGCCATTACAAATATAGCCGTTATCATAGCCTGGTTTAGCATTCAAATTATTCCCACTCTTTCCTGCCAAGTCTTTCAAAATCCCAGAATTTGAATTCATCATTCCAGGAGGTACAGGCAAATCCAGTACTGGTCTTTTGGAAAAATGCCCACAATAAGAGCACATAAACCGACCCCCACATGGATTCTGATCTTTATAAGCTGTAAAACAATTCCGACACTTTCTAGTTGCAGACTTTTTAAGTCTCTGCAGCTCCATAGCCTCCAACATCTTCTTCTCCCTTAACCAAGCATTCCTCCTAACCGTCCAAGCTGAAAGCTGAGGCATCAAAACCTCATACCATAAAAGAGTAACCAACAACACAGCCACACACGCCAACCTGGGCGAAGTAATCTCAAACCTAAACGGTGGCGGAAGCATCTGCGACAATGCCCACATCCCTATCAGCGGAATAACTAACCAAGGTAACATCATAGCAATCCAACGAGCCCTCTTCTGTACCGTGCAGAACACACACATTATCCTCCAAAACCCCAACTCCCACAACCAAGCCCTAACAATCAACCAACAGTCAAAGCTCCTCCTCTCAACTCCAAAACCTAAACAAAACAAAAATACCCAATAATTCAAAACTCAATCAAATCAACAACACAAAAATCTCAAAAATTCAAAACCCTAACAATCAACAGCAACATGAAAATCCACAACGCATACTAAAATCCAACGAATCAAAAGAAACAGACTGAAGACTACATGTAATAATCGGAAACCGCGTGAACGAAAAACGAATCAATGAAACGAGAAATTACGTGGTGGAGGCAACGATTTGGGCTTGCGAAGATGTCGATTTCTTCGTGTAAGTGTTTTTCTTTTCTCAGCTTTTTTATATATTTTTATTTAACAGTAGAAGAAATGCAAGGCTTAAAGTCACACTTTTCATTTCATTTACAATTTTCTTACATTTACTGTTTGAATTACTATTTTGGAGATGATTTTTGCTATATCACTAATGCACCAACTACTTTGTTAGATGAGATTCAGATCTACTGCAGTAAAAATTATTTGTTGCGAAACAAAGTTACGTAGTTTGATAAAGGGTTAGAAAAATTACGTAGATTATAGAAAAATATTAAAACGACATCATTTTGATAATCATAGCAAATTGAAGCGCATCATCAAATCTGGATCCCGTTAGGTGATACTTAAAAGATAGAAATGTTCTCTATATTTGCTTTGGTAAAATTTAAACACGAGTGATATTTATTAATTTGATCGAAATGGCCAAAATGCACTATATTGACATTGAAGAAAAATGGAAGGCATTTTCATTACTTTTGACATCGATATGTATATATGATCAGTGCATCAGACATTTCTCTTTTCAAGTAAATATGAAATTAAGAAAAATTATAATGATTTGAATTTAATTTCTCTACTCTGACTCTTTTGATATTTTAGTAAAAATAAAATTTGGGACTTCAAGTCTTCAATGGATAGATAGCACTTTCATTTCTAACAAATTAAATGTTGATAGAATGTAAATTTTTACAAATATTTACTGCCTTAATAAAGAAATTAAACATTTGTATCCTAAATTGTGATATTGAGAAATTTTAGTACACTATGCTTTGCTTTCTGTTTGAAGAACATTCATTAAAATTTTGAACTTACTTTTATAAAGCTGAGAAGATTATTTCACAAAGTAAGTTTAGAGAGAGAGAGTTTTGACTAGAACAACAAGGATTTGAGAAAAACTTTCTTGTTTATGAGAACTTTTAGATAAGAATTTTAGTAGAGAAACTTTAACGGCAACAAGATTTGGAGAGCTTAAGGTAAAGAACCTTAGGAAATGAGCATCTGCAAATGTTAGAAAGAAGATGAAGAAAATGCTTGAAAGCTTGTAGTGAATGTGTGCTTTCTTGCATCACAATAGCTATCCTTTTATAGCTAAACTTGGCCATGATGGATCTCTACATACCCTTAGCTTCCAATTTGTCAAAATGATTTGACAAGTGAGAGCTCAAAATGGATGAGCATTCCATACTTGTTTCATAACACTTACAATTTTTATTCAAACATTTCATAGAATGTCATGATCAATCACATTCGACGAACAATGTAATTTACTTTACAATATGCACACAAATAATAAAACTACACCACACTCCTGATATTTCAAATTCAGAATTACTGGATGCCATATCGGTACAAGAAGAAACCTGTAGCTGTATAAGAAATTATGCAAAGCTCCTTCATGTTGTTGTCCAGAGTTTAAATGCTGCTAACCTTTGACTCACAAGCATGTAGAGTTGTGCATATGTCTGTATTCTCTAAAAACTTGGCTCCATTGGTGAGTATCAGAGGTCCATACTCGAAAACCATCCGCTTGCACTGTTCATGAACAGAATTACATTACATAACTGTCGTGTGAGAATAAAATTTAAGTCGATTGTCAAATAACCAAAACTGAAAAAGGTTTAAAATAATGTTCTAACCTGCTTCACATATTTCTTCTCCAAGGATGAGCACCTTTAAGAAGCATCTCAAGAATATCCAACTGACGTAACACAAAATCATGCATTTTAGCCTTTTGATAAGGAATGTG
This sequence comes from Sedum album, assembly GCA_006409495.1. Classification (NCBI taxonomy): domain Eukaryota; kingdom Viridiplantae; phylum Streptophyta; class Magnoliopsida; order Saxifragales; family Crassulaceae; genus Sedum; species Sedum album. The sequence goes on along the minus strand of QZGG01003426.1, from coordinate 13,029 downwards.
ATGAAATGATCAAATGATAAATTTTGCTCAGCAAAAACAACCAATGTAGTTATTTTTTGCAGCACTAAGGTTTGTAATGTGCTACTAGAAAGAAATAGTTAATAGGACAGCAGAAATGACCTGTGTGTCTGGATCTTGCAATTTCGTGATCACTTCTGCAACGGCTTGGTGACAGAGATCACAGCTATCTCCATTGAGTGATTGGAATTGGGAGCTTGTGGCGACTAGTTCACACAGGTTGACCTTCTCACATAATTCCTCTGGTTGAATAGTTGATATATCAGAGAAAAATAGGGGAGCATAGTAGTCCACCAGTGTGACACACTATACACAAACATCAAAATAGGATCAGCAACAAACGATGAACTAATCTATTACACACACCAAAACACGGGAAAAATTAACAAGATAACCTTTACAGCATAAATGTCTAAAAATTGGATCATTATATAAATGTGAAGCCCAGTAACATCGTACATCCACAAGACAGAATAGATCAAAAACGAAGCCAGAGAAGGACACGCTTCCGCAAGGAAGACTTGAATGACACAAACCAGAAAGCAAATGAAAACGACTGTGCTTACAGTCAACACTTTTATGTAAACATATTGCAACACTACGACTACAAAAAACATTCTGAAACAACAAGAAACGACATAGCAAGAAGAAAAAATAGGCTGCGAGTTTTTATATTATATTGTCAGCTCATACAAAGTGACATGTACCTCCTCCTCAAAAGACCTTAGGCGCGAGCAAGAAGTGTGAAGAAGATCAATGATTTCCTCCTGAGTCTGATTTCGACTAAGATAGTCGATTGCTTGGGTGGCATAAGTTTCACACAAAGTGCAAACTTGGTCATTCTTCACACCTGGAATAATACTAAATTCTGTTATCATCACCCGAACAATCATACCAAAGACAACTAACAAAACTCCGGAAGGAAAACCATGATGTTGAAAGCAAAACATTCCCGACAAAATTGCAAAGAATGGGTGTGAACTACCCAATGCCAGACAATATTTGACACTGTGACTCCAAGATCGTTCATTACCTGCACCGAAATTGAGTATCTCAGAGCTCAAAAGCTGCCGTGCATCACAAGCCCTGCTCGCTTGAATCACAATAAGCATCAAAATCCCAAGTCCCATCCTCAAAGCCATCAGTTCCTAATTCATAACATCAACACAAGAGACAAAATCAACTCTAAATATTCCAAAAAAAATTAAATTTAAAACTCGACAATACCCAATTCATTAAACCTAAATTTAAGAGCTTGCAAGTCTAATTTCAAGTAAGAATACAATAAAAATACAAACTTTCGAAAACTTCAGCGAATGAAAAACGAAATACCAACATCGAATTTCGAATGAAAAAAGATGGGTTTACCTTCAGATGGAGGGAAAGTGTTGAAGAATGAAGAGTTTTAAACGAATTTGCAGAAAGATGATATTTTTAATTTAGCTGGGAATGTTTTGTTGAAGAAGAAAAGATGCGTGTACGTTGACGAGTAGTTGAGCTTTCAAGATGACGACGATGATGAACTGGAAAACCTAAAAATATCTATCCAGATTATGGAAATTTTAAAAGTTAAATATTGAAGTGAAGAAACAAGTAGGAGGAAGAAAAAGCATCATTAGTAGGGCTTTTTCTGTCGAAAATCAGACTCTCATTAGCTCAATTTTAATGAAATCATTTCTTTAACTTTTTTTGTTAAAATTAACATTCAATTTAGAAATCATTTAATCGTGACATCCCATCATCGATTTCAGCGTCTTTTGCCGAAAAATTGGTCGTTGACTTAATTGACTATGATTTAAATCCAATTTTGACACAAAGAAATTAATCAAATAACATCATGAACTAAAAATAAAAGTAATGAATAGTAATAAAGATCAATTTAGAGAAAAAGTTTCGATTTGTTGAATTTTTGGAGGTGGATGAAATCGGAGGTTATGGGTTTTGAATGGTTAAATGGTTTAATTAAATAAATATGAAGTCAAATTGAAGTTTAATGGTCAATATATTGATGAAGAATTTTGATTTAATCACGGTCACAACTAAGTCAACGGCTAATTTTCCGTCAATAGACGCGGAGAGTGTGGGGTGTCACAATTCCACGTTTTCTCAATTGAAGGGTTGTTATATAAAAAAAATTGAAAGGGTGATTTTGTTAAAATTGAACCTATTAAGAGGGTGATTTCGGTAAAAAAACCCTTAATAGTAAGACGGAAGAAAATGTTATCAAAAGTTGATTATAATAAATTAACGGTTGATATTGATACCCGTCAATTTCCAACCGCCCCATTAATTTAAAAATCAACTTTAATCTCAACCGTCGATTGAATCTAACAAACTGAATTACTTAGGTTCTCTTTATATATACATTCTCAAACGAATAATTGAATTATATTATGAGATTATGAATTGTATTTTATTTCTCAATGTCTATTACAAATGGACACACCTCTATTTATAAGGTTGGTAGAGGTGAGGAGTTACATAAGAAAATAAGCTAATAATGTAGCTTAATGTGCTAGGATAGAATATCATCCAACTTAAATGAAATATAATACTCGCCCTTTGGATGACTTGCATAAACAATTCTCTTTGTGTGCATTGTTGGGGTACTGCCTCGTTTAAAACCCTTTCATTGAAAAACCCAATGAGAAAAAAATAAAAGAGGAAAAAGAGTACAACCAAAATACCCCCTCAATGCTTGATGTCTTTGAGTCTTGCACATTTTAATGTCATATATGAGCTCAGTAAACATTTTAGGTGGTAATGTCTTAGTAAATAAGTCTGCCAAAGTTTTGTTGCACTATATTTGGCAAACATTAATCTCCCTCTAGCTTGAAGCTCGTGTGTCGAGAAGAACTTCGAAGATATGTCCTTTGTTCTATCACCTTTGATTTATCCTTCCTTTATTTGGGTTATACAAGCAGCATTATCCTCGTATATCATTTTTGGACTTTGCTTACCTGATAGTATTCCACAAGTGGTCTTAACATGATGAATAATTGATATGAGCCGAACACATTCTCGTCCGGCTTCATACAATACAATCAACTCTGCGTGATTTGATGATGTAGCCACTAAACTCTGTTTAGAAGACCCCCATGAAATAGATGTTTCCTCCATATGTGAATAAATATCCCGTTTGGAAATAGCCTTGTGTACATCAGATAAATAACCCGCATCGACATGAACCAATCAATTCACTATTTTGTACATCATTTGTTTTTTTTAAAAAAGGAAGCGCATATCACTTGTTCCACGTAAATAACGTAGAACATGTTTAAGAACGTCCAGTGTCTTTTTGTAGGTGATGAACTACATCGTGCAAATTAACTGCAAAAAAAATAATGGTCGGGTATTATTAGCAAGGTACATTAAAGCACCAATTGCACTGAGATAGGTACTTCTGGACTCAAAAATTTCTTCAGTGTTAGAACGTGGGCGAAAATGGTCTTTATTGATGTCAAGTGATACTTACTACCATTGGCGTGTTTCATGAATGTGCGTTATCCATATTAAACGCCTTAAAATCTTTTCATAATTAGTTTGGTCAATAAAGATTCCAATCTTTGTATGTTTGAACTGCAAGCCGAGACAATATTGGTAGTTCTAAATCTTTCATCTCAAATTCTATTTTTTTAGTAATCTGCTGTGAATTGGATCTCTTCTGGTTCTAATAGTATTTAAATCATCAACATAGACAGCTATAATTACATAACCCAATTCTGTTCTTTTTATAAAAAACATGGACATATTTTATTATTAATAAATCCTTGTGCTAGTAGATAATCACTAAAGCAGTTATACCACATCCGAGCAGATTGTTTCAGTCCATATAATGACCTTTTTAATTTAATGGAGTATATGTGACGAGGTTTATTATGTAATGCTACAGACATTTTTAATCCTAATTTTTATGTATATATCTTTATCTAAGTCCCATAAAGGTACGTGGTTACAACATCCATGAGTTGCATTTTAAGTCGTTCGAAAACAACTAAAGATATGAGACACCTCAATGTTGTAGCATCCACTATTGGTGAATAAGTTTTCACGTAATCTATTCCAGGTTTTTGTGTAAACCCTTGTGCAACCAGTCTGGCTTTGTATCTAACAATTTCATTACGCTCATTATGTTTTTCGTACAAACACCCACTTATAGCCTACTGGTTTTACACCTTTGGGTGTTGGAGCTACATGTCCTAACATACCACGTTTATTTAGAGAATTTAATTTGCTTGAATTGCTTCTTTCCAGCTGTCCCAATCATTTCGCTGTCGACATTCATATAATCTTTGAGGGTCATTATCATCTTCTTTGATGACATCTAATGCAACTGCATAGGAAAAAACATCATTCAAACGCACATCATTACGATACCATCCAACACCGGTATTTGCGTAATTGATTGACATATCAAAATTGTTTTCAATATATTTGCCTTCGTTTTTCTCAAGTAAAGGGTCTCCAGGAATCATATTTTTAGATTTGTTTGCATTTGATATATCAACATTCTTTTTACATCTTGCATATTCTTTCCTCTTCCGGAGAATTACATCTTTGGACCCTAAAGGACTCCCACGCTTTCGATGTACATGGGAATCACTTGTAATACTTTCAAAGAACATGGGAGATTCCGCATGACGATGTTATAGGTCCACATATAGCACCTTGAATTCTTTCAAAGAACATGGGAGATTCCGCTTTTACTTTAGTTACAGACGGTCTTGTTACGAGTTTGCCAAGTGAACAAAGCCGTGTGATGAGTGTTAGAAATGTCTATTTTAAGCCCCTACTTTTATGCTTATTTCATATGATTTTAATGTAAAATATATTACTTTTGATACTTTGATTGATGTTTCAGGTCAAAAGCACGGTTTACACTTTACGAAGGAGCATAAATGGAAATATGAGGAAAAGCACGTGAATTCGGCCTAAATCAGACATAATTTGAAGCATTTCTGCAATTCTTAGACCGAGTGCACTAAAGTACCTTACTCGAGCAAAAACAGCCGAAGACCTAAGTTACTCGACCGAGTAACTACACTGCTCGAGCAAGTTGTCACGTGACCAAGACCCTTCGTATGGATTATCTACATTCACTCGAGTGAATTAATACAAGAAGATAAATGAAGACCTTTCATTCCACCCGGCCATTTAAGATGAGAAGATAAGCTTAACTCTACATTTACTCGGCCAATTATGAAGGGAGTTAAGGCATGACTTCTCAAGTCACTCGAGCCCTAATGAACTACACTATATAAACATCACAAGAGCTTCAAGCAAAGTTGGCTGCTGCTGCCCGAGCTACCTACGGGGGCTGAAAATAATATAGTGATTGATCCGATCGAGTAAACCAAGTGAAGAAGAAGAAGGAGCCGAGAGAGCTCAAGATACCGTGTGAATTATTGAAGTTTTGTACTCGAGATACCGAGGAGAATAGCAGCAGCTTTGGAGCTCGACCGTGGATCATCAATCACTGAGAATTTCTAAACTTTACTCTTGTTTTATTTACAATCGTTTTACTTTTGATTGTTTGAATCATGTTTGCTTTATCACTCGAGATGAGTGAGTAGTTCTCTTTATGATGAGGATTTGATGAATCTCTTATGCTTATGAATAACTAGAACATGATTATTTAATTTATATGAATCAATTCTTGTATGACTTTTATGTGTGTTGAATCATACCCGAGCTTTATCTTCATAAACTAGGTGTCCTGACAAAACATCTAGAAGTGTAGGTTGACGTGTAGTTATAGTGGAGTTTTTTAAGTCCTAACACGGCAAACAAAATTTATAAACTAGATGACCTAGGGTCGAACCCAAGAGATGAGTTAGAATTGATTAACTAGTCTTTACTACTTAAGATTGCCTAAAATAAAAGGTTTGGGGGGAATTGGTGAAAGGTTTTGGTATTTTGAAAGATTAAAATGCAAACTAAAGGTGATCAAGGATCTATGGACCCTAGGCTATAGCATATAAGGTGATGACAATCAATCATGCAACAATTAATGAATAGAAAATGATTAGACTAGTTTATTTATGAACATTAATCCTAAGGTCAACTTTCATTGCATGTTAGGACTAAGAGGTTCATTTAAATGGAGGCCTCAATCTTTCAATATTTTGGCTCTCCCTTAGGTTATGGACTCTTCCTCAATCTTTCAATATTTTGGAAGAGTTACCATAACCTAGATTAAGTAAACTAGTCATCCACATCAATCCTACACTTTCATGTTAAGATCAAGGTAGATTATTCATGCAAGGCTAATTAATCAACTCTATATCAACTTTCATTGAATATATCATTGATTAGGTTCAATTAATTACACTTAAGCATTTTCACAAACACTTAATGTGCAACATTTAATAGATGTAGCCAATACACAAAATTCATATCAAAATTCATTGCATAACAAATTAATCATCATCCAAATACATGCATGCAACCTAGGGATCCATAGGATCCCTAACCAATCACTACTCACTACTCATACTAAAAGTAAAATCAACAATAGAAATGTATGGAAACATGAAATTAATTGCAAACTAGAGTAGATTGGAAGGTGTTGATGCTTGATCTTCACTCCTAAGCCTTCAATTGAACAAAGTAGCACTTGATCTTCAAAAATCGGATTTCTAGGGTTCGAAGTCAAGGCCTAAAGGCCGGAGCTCTCAGTTTAAATGTCCAAAAAGTTTATATACTCGGTGGTCCTCTCCCTAGCAAATTTGACCTCGGCCGAGCAGAAAAATTGGGCGAAATTCTGCTCGGCCGACTTGAATCCTCCTAGCCCGAGCAGATTTGAATGTGACGCGGTTTGGTCCTCGGCAGACTAACTTCTGCTCGGCCTAGCTCCTCTTTGTCCACCCGAGCAGATTTCTACTCGGCCAGAGTAATAATCACTGAGAATTATTTGTATCAACTCTTTATAACTCCTGGGCCGAGCAGATTTGTCCTCGACCGAGCAGAACTCCTTTGATCTCTTCATGTATGATCCCCTGCTCTGGTCGGCCGAGCGGAACTTCCCTTGGCCGAGCAGATTTTTGCATGGAATTTCTGCTCGGCCAAGGTGATTTCTGCTCGGCCAAGGTGATTTCTGCTCATCTTGGGTCAACTTCCTCGGCTGAGTTGGTCTGCTCGCCACTCTTTGGAACTTGCTCACTTGACTTGAACTTTCATCCATTTTGCTCTATTGTGCTTTTACTCTCTTTGATAAACTTTGAATAAAATCTGCATAAAACACAAAAGAGTATCAAATTCTTCACAAAATAATCGAAAACAAGCAAGAATCAAGCATAAGAAGTGTACAAATACTTGCGAATTTGCACACTTATCAAACACCCCACACTTAATTCTTGTTCGTCCCGAACAAGTTAGTATGAATAGAGCAAATGATGCAATATAGGACTCATAAAGATTTCAAAGATCAATCAATGCATATGAGAGTGAAAATCAAGCACCAAGTGTAAGTTATAAACCTAAGAAATGAAATGCAAGCTATAAACTACTCCTAACTCACTTTCGTAGGAATCACGGATGCATTTAGCATATGCATCAAGCCTTTAAACCTCTAGGCTGCCCTAGGGGACGAGTTGTAGTCTCGTGAGAGTTTTCCAAGAGGGAGTACTCACAAATCCCGTTCACAATCATCCATTGAACAATGCATACCAATCAAGTGTTTGCTAAGCAAGAGTTTGTCATTTTAATGCTCAAAAATATGCAAGTGTGCAATTTACTCATGTCACATAATTGATCAAGAATCTTGTCATTCTTCACGTGCAAACATTCTAAGCCTTGACATCTTAACTAGCAATCACCAAATTCACCGTTTTACTACATTTCAATGCATAAATCATAAAGGGGAGTTTAGCACACATAATGGATCATCTAGTCAATCACTTATGCTTGCTAGGGCAAGTCCATAAGCTCATGACTTAAACTCATTCTCAAGTTTTAGGCTAAACACCATAATCCATAAGAGAAGAGGAGTTTAGACGATCAAAATGATGAATCATGCATAGAATTCTTACTTGCTTATGCATATAATGCAAAAGATCATCCTTTAATCTAATCAATCAAGCAAAGTGCATAGACAAAACTTGCAAGTGTGCTCTCAATATGCATAGAAGGCATAAGGTCAAGAATTAGTGGGAATTACATTCTAGCTTCTCTTTTATTCTTTTTTTGCTTATTCAAGTACTTTCGGAGGGGAACTTACCTTCCTAACCCCCGGCACTTGAATAATAATTTTTTTTGAGTTCATGCAAGTACTTTCGAGGGGGAACTTACCTTCCTAACCCCCGGCACTTGCATAACATTTTCTCTTTTTTTTTTTTTTTTTTGAGTAAGCTTTTGGTGTCAACCCCACACTTAAAACTTGGCAATATGTCTAATAGAGATAATCAAGCATATAAGCAAGCAAAGTTAATACATAAGCCATGAAATCAAACTAAAGTCACCTAAGGGCAAGCAAGAAATCTATGACACTTCATGGTTTTTTTTGTATATGCTACCTTATCCTCCTTATTCATTATGCAAAGAAAGAGCATGTTAATATCAAATGATTCAAGCTAGTATAGATGTCAATTCATAAGAATGATGCAATAGTTAGGAACTTCAATCATCCTAAATCATTATGATCAAGAGTAAACTTCACAAACCACAATCACAAGTCAATTCACAAGTGTATTCTTAAACTTAGCAAACTTATTTTCAAGTTTTCTTCAAAATTAGGATGAAAGTGATATGTCAAGCAAGTGTTAATGCTCAAAAGTGATCAACGATTGATATTGATGAAATGAAACGTTAAAAGTATGAATGCATGCATACTACCCACCCCACACTTAAAAATTTGCTTAGTCCCTAAGCAATCAAATAAAGGCATAAGAGAAGGATCAAGAAACTTCTCTCGTGTGAAGGAAGACTAGTATGCTCTTCATTATTTGCTCCATAAGTTTTCCCTCAAGTATGCTTGGCTTTGGCATAATCCTAAAACTCACAAAGATGTCAAGATAGTGAAATAAAGGTGAGTTTATTAGTCAATCGTACAACAAGTTCAAGCCAAGCACACATATTGAGATATGAAGCTATTCAACTTAGAAAACATCCAAGATGACATTAAGCACAAAGTTTGAATAACATCAAAGGGAATACACACAAAAGAGTAGCAAGTTCAACTCAAAAGATAATACATCACAAAATACCAGCAAGAGTTAAACAAGCAAGCAAGCAAGCATAAGCAAGGTGTGCATCTCCTCGGGAAGAGGTGAGGCAATCTCCTTGGCCGAGCAGATTTTTGTTCTTGGATGTTGCTCGGTCGAGCAAGCTTAAGCTGCCTTCTTTGATCCTCTTTTGCTTGACCGAGCAGAATTGTCCTAGGCCCGAGGAAAACTTTCTGACCAAATTGTATCATATTTACCAATCTGCTCGGGCAGGGCAAAGTTTTGCTCGGGAGAGTAGTTTCTGTCCTTAGCAAATTTTCCAAAGCTGGATATGTATATAAATTCTGCTCGGCCGGACTAAAAATTACTCGGGCAGGGGAAAACTCTCTGAGTGATTTTATATCAAATCTGGTAAGCTGCTCGACCGACTAATTTCTACTCGGGAGAGCAGATTTTTGGACTTAGAAAATTTTTACTGCTCACGAAATCTGCTCGGCCGACTGATTCATTCTGCTCGGCCAGGACAAATTTACCTGCTCTTCCTTGGCTTGACATTATTGGCTTGCTCGGCTAAGGGTAACCTATTCGGCCTAGGAGGGTTTTCAGAAATAGGGAACTTATGCCGCTAAGTGAAATTTCATAAAAACTTAAGTCCTAGGCACATCTAAAAAATTCTATCTCCTAGGCAAGGAATCACCCCACACTTAGCTCAAATCATATTTCACAAAAAGTCATGCAAGCTAAGTGATATTCAAATCAAGCAAACAATCAAGATCTATAGCAACATATAGCAAGCACAATCATTCAATCACACCATCAATCATTCAAGCAAATTAAGAATAGGAGCATGGCACTTACTAGCCTAGTTTAACGTCTTGGCTAAGACGTAGCCGAAGCTTTTCCATAAGAAACACACTTAGTGAGTCCTTTGCTAGGATCCCTCACTAAGCGGTGCAAATAAATACTCAAGGACTCCTCACATCTTTGTACGGAGTGAGTGATGGGTCGCCTCGCTTTGGAAATTGCATTTGTCGCGCCGACTTCCCATTAAGCTTCTCTTTTGTTGGAGGCTTTTGACTTTTACGCTTCACATGATTATATTTGCCTCCAACAAAGCCATCCTTCACCTTAGACATTACTTTTGAACTCTTAGCTCTTCTCCTAGCTCTTGGACTCTCACGCCTTCTTCCATTTCTTCGCGTTTTCCTCTTTTCTTTGAGGGGAGATTTACCTTAAGTATAGGCAAGATAACTTCATATACTTCTTCCTCTTCAAAGAACCATCTAGGCATAACGAAGTCCGTAGCTATATCAACTTTGCACATTTCAAGCTTAGAAAGAAAGAGCTTCTCTTCATCCGGAATTTGTTCATTAGACCTTTTTTCCTTTGTAGGAACCTCTTCCTCCTCTTCTATTAGCGGCATTATTTCTTGTAGCGGTTGTTGAGGCTCCTTTACAACCTTTGAAGGTTGTTCTTGTTGAGGATCAATATGGCCTTGGACAAAGTAATCAACAAATTGATGTGATTCCACTTGTTCTTTGTCTTCTAGATTTGAAGGAAACTCCTCTTGAAAAGTTGATGGATGAGCTTGTTGTGCAAGTTGTCTTTCAAGCTCCAAGGTGTACTCATATTCGTCATTGAATCTTTGTCATTTGAAACATCTTTTGTTGGGTCTCAAGCATCTTTTGTTGTTGAGCTTGTGTTGCGGCCATTTGTGCCATTAATGCAAGAAGAGTGGTTTCTTCTTGGCTTTGACTTTGTTGAGCTTGTGGTGGCACTTCTTCATAATAGTTATAAGGTGAAAAGTGTGGATGGTAATCCTCATACTCTTCATGGGAATTTGTGTTCCTATATATAGAATTCGATTGAGGAACATATTGATCTTCTTCATTGTATCCCATGTAGTCCATATCTTCATGATAATCTCTATAATCATTCCTTTGATCATATGGACAAGAGTATTCGTCATGGCCAAAGTTATGGCAAATTTCACATTCCCTATGTGAATTCCACATGTTTATAGTATGGGAATGGTGTAAGCTCTCAAGCAAATGAACGCGGTTGAGGGAGATAGGTGATGGTTGATGCAAGAACTTGCTTTTGTGCTCCTCTTGCTTTAAGTCTTGTTGACATCCAATTCACCTATCAAGCAATCAAGAGAAAGCAAGGTAGATAAAGAATATCACAAAACAAGAAAGATATCACACTCCAACAAGCTATCACAACAACTAAAAAGAAAAAAGTGAATTAGACAAACAAAAGTAATACAAACTAGCTAACAATCCTAGGAACTCATCCCCGGCAACGGCGCCATTTTGACGTGTAGTTATAGTGGAAGTTTTAAGTCCTAACACGGCAAACAAAATTTATAAACCTAGATGACCTAGGGTCGAACCCAAGAGATGAGTTAGAATTGATTAACTAGTCTTTACTACTTAAGAATTGCCTAAAATAAAAGGTTTGGGGGGAATTGGTGAAAGGTTTTGGTATTTTGAAAGATTAAAATGCAAACTAAAGGTGATCAAGGATCTATGGACCCTAGGCTATAGCATATAAGGTGATGACAATCAATCATGCAACAATTAATGAATAGAAAATGATTAGACTAGTTTATTTATGAACATTAATCCTAAGGTCAACTTTCATTGCATGTTAGGACTAAGAGGTTCATTTAAATGGAGGCCTCAATCTTTCAATATTTTGGCTCTCCCTTAGGTTATGGACTCTTCCTCAATCTTTCAATATTTTGGAAGAGTTACCATAACCTAGATTAAGTAAACTAGTCATCCACATCAATCCTACACTTTCATGTTAAGATCAAGGTAGATTATTCATGCAAGGCTAATTAATCAACTCTATATCAACTTTCATTGTATATCATTGATTAGGTTCAATTAATTACACTTAAGCATTTTCAACAAACACTTAATGTGCAACATTTAATAGATGTAGCCAATACACAAAATTCATATCAAAATTCATTGCATAACAAATTAATCATCATCCAAATACATGCATGCAACCTAGGGATCCATAGGATCCCTAACCAATCACTACTCACTACTCATACTAAAAGTAAAATCAACAATAGAAATGTATGGAAACATGAAATTAATTGCAAACTAGAGTAGATTGGAAGGTGTTGATGCTTGATCTTCACTCCTAAGCCTTCAATTGAACAAAGTAGCACTTGATCTTCAAAAATCGGATTTCTAGGGTTCGAAGTCAAGGCCTAAAGGCCGGAGCTCTCAGTTTGAAATGTCCAAAAAGTTTATATACTCGGTGGTCCTCTCCCTAGCAAATTTGACCTCGGCCGAGCAGAAAAATTGGGCGAAATTCTGCTCGGCCGACTTGAATCCTCCTAGCCCGAGCAGATTTGAATGTGACGCGGTTTGGTCCTCGGCAGACTAACTTCTGCTCGGCCTAGCTCCTCTTTGTCCACCCGAGCAGATTTCTACTCGGCCAGAGTAATAATCACTGAGAATTATTTGTATCAACTCTTTATAACTCCTGGGCCGAGCAGATTTGTCCTCGACCGAGCAGAACTCCTTTGATCTCTTCATGTATGATCCCCTGCTCTGGTCGGCCGAGCGGAACTTCCCTTGGCCGAGCAGATTTTTGCATGGAATTTCTGCTCGGCCAAGGTGATTTCTGCTCGGCCAAGGTGATTTCTGCTCATCTTGGGTCAACTTCCTCGGCTGAGTTGGTCTGCTCGCCACTCTTTGGAACTTGCTCACTTGACTTGAACTTTCATCCATTTTGCTCTATTTTGCTTTTACTCTCTTTGATAAACTTTGAATAAAATCTGCATAAAACACAAAAGAGTATCAAATTCTTCACAAAATAATCG
>QZGG01003425.1:0-23725 GCA_006409495.1 Sedum album | reverse complement strand
ATCCAAAAAAGTTTTTCCAGCTTAAGCTTACCCTCGAGTGACCAAGATCTGGCCTGAAAGAGCAATTGAAGGTATCAGTGGTACATTTTTGCGTAAATGGTATGCTGTATGCATATCCCATATCCTGTCACACTCACTACACTGCATCAAGACTTCAATTCAGCGGCACACAATGAGTTGTAATTTCAAAACAAACTTATTTATTCTTAAACTTTGCATCAAAACTACTAGAACAAATGGAAAAAAATTATTGGTACTGCAAAAGTATGGAAGTCGCTGATGGAGCGTACTCAAGTTGCATTGTCGATATAAAACTTGCATACTCATACAGTGATGTCCAAAACTATCCAATACAAATGTGCACATGTGCAAATGAACCAGATGTTAATAAGAAACTAGCAAATGATAGTAACTTCACAAAGCTGTCGTGCTAAAATGTATGCATTACAATTTAACGCATTATAAGAGCAATAAAAATATGCCATCCAACATAAGTTACTAGCCGCACTAAAATTAATGATCTCAAGTCTCCAACACCAACAACAAACCAAAATCAATTTCAGTAGCTGATTCGCAAACTAGTTACTAGCTTGGGCCGCACTACTAATCCTCTTAAGTCACTTAAAGGATAGTAAACATCTTCCTAGCAAAATCTTTAAGTTAGCTATCCAACATTCAATATCAACATACATTGAAGTAACACTACAAAAAAAGATCAATACCTGAGGCTTGGCAAAAATGCCAACATCTCCGGAAACATTACTCTTCTTCTCCACCACTTCAATAACAACTTTAGTTGTTCCAGGCAGACCCGGCGGACCAGAGAGCAACTTAATGTCAACAGAATCAAACAATCCCAAACTTCTCAATCGCCTATTTACAACATCCGCCGCTTGAATAATCTCCGGCAACGTAGTTGCCCTCTTTAGAATCTCAGCTTCGGATAAGATCACTGACGTATCGGTCTTGCTATTGCCTTCGATTACCACATCGTGAACTCTCAGAAACACACTCTCATGCGATAATCGGAGAAAGATCTTCTCCAATCTTGACCTCTCGTCGTCTAATTGGAACTCATCTGATGGTTCGTCTTTGTCTTCATCATCGTAATCATCATCATCGTCGTCGTCGTCTTCGTCATCTTCATTTTCTTCAACTTCATCTTCTTCGTTGACCGGTTCTTCATCTTTGAAATCGTCGGTGTCGGAGAATTCCGACGACACGCCGTTCCGATCTTTGATTGGGCTTTCCATCTGAAATTGGATACGAATTGCTTCTCCGAGTACTTCTGCCGAGGTCATAAAACGCTACGTTCTGACCGGACAACCAGCTGTTTTGGTAAGTGAACGCCACCGTTTTAAACGAAATCTCTATATTATAATTTATATTTTTAAATTAATTTAATGAATATATCATACTTCACCCTCATCTTACGCCAACCACAACACAACCCCTCCCAAAGTAGCACTTGGTAAATCACATTACTGGCGCAAAGACTTGATTTTGAAGCAATTAGCATACTTGTTGGACTGATTTTTGATCTGGATGTGTTTTGTTTTTTGTAAGGAAGCTCAAGTCGAAATTCCAGTTCGCGGTTGGCGAAAGTGGAGAAGACTGTGACGTGGTCAGCGGAAAGGGGTCAAGGATGATGACTGATGAGGGCAGGTTGAGTCTTGAACCTACCGTTGTATCATGAATCGGAGTGTCCAGCCGCACAATGTTGCACGTTTTGCCAAATGTATGCAGCTTTCAGGCTTTCAATGTTATGCATTATAACTGTTTCTGCAAATGCCTCTGAGAAAAGTTTTGCTTTACTCACTGGAGTATAAAATTTGCTTAAAATTGAGAGACTTTATATAAATGTAGTTGATCTCGATTGTGGTATTTCTATTTCCTGGCTTAGTTAAATATTGAGTTATGCTTTTCTTACTTTAAATTTATAAACAATGTTTTGCGTCTGGATTAATATTGTTGCTTTTCATGCCTTCCCTAGCTACTCAAGGATGCAATGTCTGATGAAATATTGTTTTCCCATCTGAACACTGACTTTGTTGTCTGTACTAATCTATGTGGTAGTTTTATGGTTTACTTGTCTGGAGACTGTACCTGAATTTTGTTGCGACTGTTGCAGTAGGGAGTAAATTCTAGAGACAGTTTTGACCTGAACAGCTAATATGAAGACAATACTGTAATAAAAGATGTTAACATTTACTGAAATAATAATGTTTGATTCTGAGTCCAATGGTACTCATCTTTGTGATTATGACACCATTTATACACCCAGTTAATCTATTGAAAACAATGATACAAAACTAAAGGCAAGAGCCCAATGCGGGAAAGATTGAGGTTAACAACAATTGAACTCGTATTGTAAGAATCGAAAAGTAGAATAGTTTTTTCATGTTGTATAACTGATTTCATGCGTGTAGATTCTTTAATAGCAAAGTGGCAAGTCGGCTGGAGGAGGCTCTATGGACTCGAGCTCCCCGACACCATTTTCAACTATGAAGACCATTGCTAGACCCCAGGAGATGTGAACATCCAAGTGACAATGCATTATCCATACCCCTGGTACACATCATATAAACATAACATGAGCATTGTGGTTTGGGTAATGTTTGAAATTTTTGATTTCTTTTTAGTTTTGAGCTTACCTGGTTATCCGCAACAAATCGAATGACTGCCCATCCATTCACAGGTACTCCAACTGTGTTCCTTAGAGGCGGATCGACGAGGTTGAACTTAGAGCTGTCTGTCTGAGGATTAAAGTTTCCAAAGCCTTCTGCAATGATGTAGAAATCATATCCATGAAGATGGATGGGATGGTTCTCTCCGGTGATAATACTTGTGCCCTGCAGCACAACTTGCACATTTGATCCGTACCTCACTCTGTACACTTTGGTTCCTTTTTCCGGCTGCCAGAGTGCTTGGTCTACGTTGCCAGTGTAATCAAATTGAACCGGTGGAACTGCTGGGAAATCATTTGTGAACACGCCTGGAATGCCTAGTTTATGCGCTTGAAGTAGAGACACATTTGATGGAAGAGTGAAGGAAATGTTGTTCATGCTGGACGTGAAACGCATTCCATTGGGTCCTTGACACATTTGAGGACTGGAGAAAGGAGGACAGCTTTCTAGTCCAAGTCCTACAGTGACAAAGAGATCCTCATCTATCTCGGTTGGAACCCGGACCTTGTTCAGACTTCTGAATTGCGAAGTGAACGCTGTAACAGCATTAGTATCATTAAAAGCAGGCATAGGGGGTAAGGGGAGATTTACTCCCTTCTTATCGAGGCAAGATGCTGCCTTGTATTCCAAAACAGCAACTGTGGTAGTGTTGTCAAATGATGCATTTTGGGCACTTTGGTAGGGGCTTGCTGCAATGTAGTATCTTGATGGTGCCTGATCACCACTTATTAAAACATCAGTAGTTTGGCCTGGTCCTAACATGATCACTGAGGTTGTGAATGGCTTAATGTATGAAGCATCCGCTCCCACAACTGTCATAAGATGATTTGATACTGAGAAAAAGAGCTCTTGGTTGAGCGCAGCGTTAATGACTCGCAGAAGGTGGGTGTCCCCTGTGGCTATCGGAACAATAGCGGTGTCTGCATCACATGAAATCCTCAGGTCAGTCATATTGTTTTTACCTTGTCAGATTTTCATAATTGAATTGCAAGAAGTATTAAATCCAAGTTGGTAGGAATAAACCAATTTTTCTCTAGTCCTACCAAGTTTCATCTACATAAATAGACACTGCTTGATAAAATCTTTAGTCTATAGTTTCTGGCATACTGCTGCAACTACTTAATCAATTTTTTTATGCTAAATGATCTTAGTCATACCCAAAATTCTGTAACTGTTTTGGCAATGTTTGTTCCTAAAAGGTAAACATAAAAAAGTTCAAGAACAAAAATGTGTTAAAAAGCAAACCTTTTTTTGCGCAATCATAGAGATCACCAGGCTGACCATTGATTGTGTAGGCATCAGACACATTTGGGGCTCCCCCTGTTCTGGTTGCTTCCCTGATAACATCCACTGGGTTTGTGTCCCACCATTCCCCTGATCATTACATTGACATCACTGTTGGTATTAGTTTCTTTTATTTACTGTCATGAGTTTTAATTTTAATCCATTACAATGTTAAAATTTTCTGAAGACATATATTTTTGATTACCTAGAATGATCGGTGCTTGACGCTTTGGCTTTTGAAAAGGATAGGAAGTCCCTTGTTTGGGATATATAATTAAAGCTCCGTACACTGTGGCCCTGAGCCATGAACTGTGAGCATGCCACCATAAAGTTCCTTCTTGTCCTTGAATGGTGAACCTGTAAGTGTAAGTACCACCTGGCCTTATTGGACATTGAGTTACGAATTCTGGTCCATCAGCCCATCCAGTTCTTATTTGCCTAATGCCGTGCCTGAGTAAAACATAGAAACAATAACGCTTAGAAATGCAGAAGTTTCCCATTTTGATGCTTCTCTTGCTCCAATATTGAAACTTACCAGTGAATGGAAATGTTATACTGTGCTTTATTTGTGACTTTTATGACTAACGTGTCACCATTGTTTGCTTCTAGTGTAGGTCCTGGCAACTGCCCGTTCACAGTGATGACATTTACAGTTTTGCACAGTCTCTTTACTGGCGTTTCTTGAACCTGCACGTCGAATCCATTAAAAGTTAAGATCTTGCATAAATGAGGCAACAAAAGAAACGAAAGTAGTTGACATACCACGAAATTATGGTAGCGTATTTTGACGCTCTCAGCAGACCCGTATCCAGCAATTAGTAATAACAGGAGACTCAAGTGGATCAAAGAGCTACTGCGCGAGTTGGAGATATTTCGGGTAATGTACCCCATTCCCTCCTCTTCTATGCCTTGTTTTTATTTCGACAGATTTAATATAGCTAAGTTAATACTGTGTGAGAACCAAAGGGTGATAGGAAAGTTCATATATATAGAAATTATTGTAGAGGAAAGAAAGTGAGAGAAGGTTGATTCTGAGGCTATTCAAGCTATGTTGATGAAGTTGTTGCACCCACTGGCCTGTCGAAAAGTAGAGAAAAACATATGTTGTTTTGTGTCTCATGAGTCTTTATTTGGTTTGGAAAAACTCATACACACCCCATCATTAATTTACCCAAAGTTTTAGAAGATTTTGTTTTTTGATTAGCTGTAAATGCTCATTGCAAATATTGATCCCTTTAGAGTCAATGCCAATTGATTAGTAAATTTAGAGCACACTTAACACTTGCAAAAACATTTAGTTACAATCGTCAGCTTATGTTTCTTAATTACTAAGATGTAGAAAAATATTAAGGAAACAATGTTAGTAAAACGGAGGCATGACACGATCCTGGATGATCAGAAGTGTCCCATAAGTGCGCCCAATGAGCATGTGAACTTCTAAGTTATCAGAATTTATTAAAGAACAATATCAGTGCGGAATTTAAGTAACAAAAAAGCAGAACAATATTTTTATATACGAAAACTTAACAGCAGCTCTGAGTGAGATTATGTGGATACTAGCCTCTGCTAAAATGATTGTGTATTTTCTTGATTACTAATAATGTGAATCCTTCAGGTCATCAGAAAACTTTAATTGAGAAGAAGAGGAAATATGCTCGAAGAATGCCTATTTTAAGATTCTGACTCAGAGTAAGATTGCTTTACATTTAAGTTTCAGACCACCTACCTTAATATATTTACAGCAAGTCTACCATCATTTTGTTCTTTTAACTCGAGTGCTACGTCTATGTTATTTGATCAAATTAGTTTGGAAGCTGATTGCCTGGCTAGTTTAAAAACCAATAGAAGCTGACTGCTGATATAATTGTCTTGCTGTGTTGGATACTTACAGATGTAACGTTCAAGATCTGCGTTTCACCGGGAATCTTTCGAGTTAACATAAACATGCAAGGGTTCAGAATCAAGGTAGTCACCGACCCACCAGTTTTCTTTTGAAATTAGGTAATCAGTACTGTGTCTTTTTTATTAATAAACCCAAAATAAACACAGATTTCAAAAACCTTGTCATTTTGATAAAAGTTTTAAACGCAGCATCATTTTTAGTTCTTTTTACTGCTCATAACTATAGGACTTTTACTTCGCATGAGCAATTGTGCTGTTTGACCTTTTTAAATACCTAAAAGGCTTAAACTATTAGAGTTGTTTCTAGAGACAGCAAAGTAACAAAACATCATTTGACTCGTTCATAGGATTCATTTTGTTCCAAAAACGTGTCTTCCCTTTTACAAGACATGTTCCATTTTCCATGGTTGTTTCAGGTGGGCGTGAATCTTACAACATGACAACTCAATGGCTGGATTTTTCAGCAGCTGTTTTACTAAAACGTCATAAACTTTTCTTGTACGAACCTGCTGAAATTTGACGACATCATTTTTCTAATCTGAAGTGTATTTATACGTACAGCCCATGTTTGTTCATTAGGGTGTGCCTCAGCAGAAAAAATTGCATGTAATGTTAATGAATTAGTCAATTTCATTTCGTAGTGATCCATCAAGGAATTCAGATCTCGTGCACCTGAAGAAAATTGGTGAGGTCAGGATTCGAGGTTTTTTTTATCAGGTCCCTCAACCAACAAATAACCACTCTATTGGCGGATGATTGAAATTAAAGTTAGACTTGAAATTGAATTTAAAATTAAATTTCTAATTTAAATCTCGTCGCTTAATTAATATTCATGAACGATTCTCGGAAAGACTAGAGTTCGCGGACGACATCGAAATCAGACTATACCAAACGCCGTCGTTCCAAAACAGCGCAAATGAAAACGCTGCCGTTTACTACATTCGATTCCGGGGAAACCGCAATCAGTCGCCACCATCTAAATTCGTGATCTCAAATCGGAGCAAATCACCGCCGACTCCGACCACCTCAACCTTTATACTCCGCCTCGTATCGAATAAGATGATGGAAGGTGCTACGCCTGTGCGTGAGCATAAGCATGAGCTCTCATCGTCTCGAGACGAGAACGAGCATAACCTTCGACAAACCAATCTCCTCTTCCTCTCCGTCGTCGGATGTGAAGGCTACATCTTCCTTAGGATTCCATCCATTATCTCATCCACTCGCCGCTAGACACGTCGACGATTCACTCCAAACCCTATCGCCAGTAAACCCGTCAAACCATAAGTCCATAACCGTAACACGAAGGCGAATGCTACGGAGTTCGGAGGTGGGGGATTTTGCTTTGAGGTGGAGGTTTAGAGATGTGGTGATATTGGCTGATAGGTAGCGAAGTTTAGCTTCGGAGAGATGCTTTGGAGAATTATTTGAGGAAATTGGTGGATAATCCGGAGATTAAGATGAGTGATGAGTTGAGATTTTTTGCCAGTGCAAGGGAGGTTTCCGGTTCTGAAGACGACGGATGTGACTGCTAGAGTGCTTGATGGAGCTGTATAGCACATAGCTTCCGAAACAGCTGTTTTGGAAGTTGTATTAGATGACGCAGCATGCTAAAGACGGGAGGGATTTGTTGAGGATGTTTAATGAGTTGAAGCAAATGATCAGGGAGGGCTAAGGCACCAGTGAAGGAGGAGGATAAGGGGTTTTTTTTAAGAAGAAACAGTAATGACGGGAGTTTGAATACCTGCTTTCAGTTTTTTTCGAGGAGGTAATATGGTTAATAAGTTACCTTAAAATGAAGCATTTGATGTTATCTATCTGAAGATTATTTATTTATTTTCATATTGTATTTTCTATTTAGGCAGAAATTTTAAAAAGCACAACTAGAGATTGGAGAAACAATCAGAGAACTGGGGTTGTCACTTATAAAATTACCAAATTTGTGACTGAACAAACAGTGTAAGACTCTCAAAGAATGCAGGCTTCTTTTTTGAAAAATTGGTCTATCGCTGTTGTTAAAGCAACCCATGAGTTAAATGGGCAGACAATGAAGCACTTGGTAAATATTATTTCAACCAAATACAAATGACATTTGCTTTGTCGGGCATTATATGTTTAGTGAAAAAAATATATTATGCTATGTGATGTAAGCTTGCTGAAGTACTCATACTCACTTTTAAAATTTATTGCAGAATAACTGCATGACTACCTGGGGATAAAGGTAGCTGCGAACAATGCATATTTAGATCGATAAAGTGCATTGTTGATGGTGCAGACTCTATCGACAGACCTGTCTTCTTTCTACTCAATAATTGAGAAGCTTGAGGCTGCTTCTAGCAAAGTTTTTGGTGGACATAGGGCTCGTAGTCATAAAATAGAGTAACTGAAAGAAACTGCACGTATCACTGAGGATGCTAAATCTTGTGCAATTCGAGAATGGAGGCGAATAAAGGTTAGATATGTTTCTACGTTTGATCTGCCTGCACCTCTGGTCTGCTTTTTGGCCGAGAAAGATAACATATGTGGAGTTGATAGTCTCATTTGCTTCTCTGATCTTCAGTGCCTTCAGAAGTACACAATGTGTGCTGTCTTGCAGTAGATATCCGTTTAGATTCCATGTCATGACAGAGGAAAAACTTCATGTAAAAATAGTTGTGTTGGTAGGCTCGCAGATTAAAACATAAATCGAACCTTCCAGTTAATCCGAATTGCCGAGGAACCTGACAGTTGTGAATTGTGATACAGGTAATAACAAGAATGAGTTTCAAAGGCTGACAAAGAGGTTCAAGATGATTTCTTAAACTTGTTGAAGGGATTTGTTGCTAATCAGTAATCAGGCGAGACTTCTATTCTTCAGTTGTATCAGTATATCACATTGCTGCCAATTGGAAATTGCTTCTTATCATCTTGGTTATGAACATACGAGCAACTATTTTTTGTTGCATTTCCATCTAATTTATCGTCTCGAGTTTGAACATCCCAGTTCAATATTCAGGTATGGCACAAATGATGATCTTCGTTTAACCCTAAAAGTTGTAGTGGAAAGTTGTAGTGGCCAATCAAGTTTTGCAAGTATCGTCTCTAGTCTCTCTTGAGCCAACTGTATTGTCATGAAAAAGGTGGGTTATGCCGAGACCTTGGCTGATATGTGACAAATGTTGCAGAATAGTTACCTGGGTATGCCATAAAAACAGATAATGTGCATTAATTTTGGTATGCTTCTCAGTTGCTCTTCTCAATAGCCATCATACTCCATATTCGGAAGGGGATATGAGTTTGCACATATTAAGTTGTTTGAGCTTGCTAAGTTATTTCTAGCTGTCCGTACCTGACTGACTGCGTTACTGGCCGAATTCAAATCCGGTGCAGCGCTGCTATTTGCTGCGAGGGCCAAAACGAGATCGTTTTGATGTTTTTTACTATAACCCTATGTCGTTTTGAGTGAACCATTTGCCAAAACTACGTAGTTTCGGCTCGCTGCAAATAGTTTTAGTTGCACTAAATCTAATTCCTTACTGGCCTTAATTAAATCAATTTTATCTGCATTCTGTACCATGCTTCAGAATCCTAGTATATGTTTTTTCATGTTGTATCGTGAAATGACCAAGTAAACAAACATGACAGGTATTCAGACCTGTCCACTATCATATAAACGATCTTTAGTGATATGTTTTTCAATAGTGATCAGGGCTAGCAATACATCAACTTTGGTATAATGTTCTTCTGATTACAATTCAATCCACATTCTTAGAAAACATCTACTTCAGTTGCAGCTTCAATTTTAGGTTCAGATGCGTAAAAGAGATTTGTGCACGCAATAGAGTTGTCTTTCCTTCTACTTTAAGATTACCAGTGTAGGCACTAAAAATTTGTCAAAGTGCTAAAAATAAATAAAATAGTCATTTTGAATTAATATTCAATTTGATTATTAAAAAGAAAATCGGGCTGACCCAACAAGTTTATTGGGCTAAAAGCAAGCCCGGCCCAAAGCATGAAGCAAGCCCACAAGCCCAATGAGAGTTCTCACCCTATAAATAGGGTGTTGCTCTCTCATTTGTGAAAAACACAAAAAAAATCAAAGAGGAGAGGAGGAGAGGAGGAGAGAAGAAAGGAGAAAGAAGAGAAGAAGAAGAAGGAGAGAAGAGGAAGTTGCAAAGAAAAGAAGACAACGCTCTCGACGAGGGATTCCAGCTCAAGCAGTCAACAAGTGCTCAACGCACCGCCTGCAAAGCAAATCAACTCCATCTCAAGCAGTCAACAAGTGCTCAACGCACCGCCTGCAAAGCAAATCAACTCCATCTCAAGCAGTCAACAAGTGCTCAACGCACCGCCTGCCAAAGAAGGGAATCCAAGTCCTCACAACCTTCACCTACGCAGTCAACAAGTGCTCATCGCACCGCCTGCCAAAGCATCAACAAACACAAGTGAATCAAGTCATCGCGACCTTCACTCCTTCAAGTCAACCAAGCTCACGCAGACACAAGTGTTAACGAAGTAGAATCAGAGGAGCAATAGAGAGTGAACACACAAACTTCTAAAAATCAAAACAAAGAAAATATTTGTATCTTTATTTTGTTCAATACAAAATATTACGTTTACAAATTTGGTGAACCCTACGTGAAACTCTCTACCTCTCATCCCTACGCCGTAACGATCAAAGAAAATTTGCTTCTGTCATGACTGTGGAAACAAAGACAACTGAAGAGCAAATGGCGGAGATGAAGAAAATGCTTGAGCTTGTCATGAAACAAAGCAAAGAGAGCGACAAGAAAATCGAAGATCTTCAAAAAGAGCTGAACGGACTGCGTAAAAAAGGAAGGTCTAAAGAAGCTAACCATGAGGTGAACGCATTGGAAAACAATGAGGCCCACAAAATTGTTCCAGCTGAATGCGAGAAAAAGAAGCATGAAGGAGCTAATCCAAATGCTAAGAACTATGGCAATAACACTTGCCAAATCATTTTAGACGACACTAATAGAAACAAGAACATCTTCTATGATGAGAAGCGACTGGAGAAGATGATAATAACTGCAATCAAGAGTCAAGTGTATGGAGAGTCTTCTAATGGTTCGCGCTAACTAAGCCATACACCAGAAGAATCAATAGTCTACACATGCCTCAAGGTTATCAACCTCCCAAATTTCAACAATTCGAAGGAAAGGGTAATCCAAAGCAACATATAGCTCATTTTGTTGAAACTTGCAATAATGCCGGTACAGAAGGTGATCAACTAGTAAAGCAATTTGTGCGCTCTCTCAAGGGTATTGCATTCGACTGGTAAAACAATGACCTGGATATTGAATCCATAGTAGCTGGGATCGTATGGAATTGAATTCTTAAATAGATTCTACAGCACAAGACGCATTGTCAGCATGAGCGAGCTGACAAACACTAAACAAGGGAAAGATGAGTCCGTTGTAGACTACATCAACCGTTGGCGTGCATTGCAGCCTTGAGTGAAAGACCGCATCAGCGAGACTTCTGCCGTGGAGATGTGCATTGGCGGAATGAATTACAAACTTCTTTATCCTCAAAAGGAATCAAGCCAAGAAGCTTCCAAAGAATTGACAACGCGTGCTCATGACATGGAAATAATTGTCAAAAGGCACGAAAATACTCAATTGTCGTACTCAAAGGCGCCTGTTGAGGAGGATACGAACATTGACGACGTCGACGAAAGCGCATCAGAAGAGGAACCGATTACGAAATTGGCCAACCACGAGAAGATCCTCATCGATACTGATGAGACGGTAGAAACAAATCATGCCTCTGCAATGACATTCCATGAACCACTCCACGAAAGCAACATTCAATTTGGTAGCTTTACGCCGACCGAAGTATGGTTGCAAAGACGATCAATGCAGACAAAGCCAACAAAGGAGACTCCTGGGGGCATTCCACAAAACATTCAAGATGTAAGATGGACCACAATCATGCGAAAAAAACCAAGAAAGCAGTTGTCACAAGCGTCAAGTAGACTTGGGGGCATAAAGAAACCATGTCACTCAAAAAGGAAGTCAAAGAAAGTTGCCACGCAGCGTGCGCTTCTCTCAGATCTCTTGAAACGAGATGCATTACGTCCAAGAACTTTAGAAGACTTCTTCCCGAAAACTTCTTCAACAAAGCAACTCACAAAGCAAACTCAAAAGTATGCTCCTAAGCAAGAGCCTAAACTGCAATGCTCCTAAGCAAGAGCCTAAACTGCAATGCTCCTAAGCAAGAGCCTAAACTGCACAAACTCCTAAGCAAGAGGATAAACTGCATACACTGAACTACGTTTGACTTGATCTTGCAAGTTAACACACATTGTTTACTTGCAAGTACGTAGGCAACTTGGAAAAAATATTATTCAAGTGCAGTCACAATAATAAAAAATATTACTCTGTTAGCCCACAATAGTCAAAACTGTGAATGACTAAAAAAAATTTCACCTGAACAAAAAATCAAAGCTTTATTGATCAGATGCTGGTTTCAAAGATTACATGAAGTTTGAATAAAAAAACTCTTCAAGCGTCACCATATGGCAGCATCAAAATTCTCCCGGTGTGGTGGCGACAGCAATAGGAAAACGGTAGTAGCATCGGCAATATCAGCAGTGGTGTTGTCCTCGTTAGCCTTGCCAAGAACGTTATCTTTAAGGGTTGCTTCGTCAACTTCAGTAAGTTTCTCATTTGCTTCGTCATTTGCAACATCGGCAGTTCCTTCTTCAGCAATGATGGTTGTGTCGACCGCATCTTCAACATCAGCGGTTGCGTTGTCATCATCGACAATTGCATCCTAACGTCAGCGGTTATTGATCAATGTCACTGGTTGGAGATTAACATCAACTGATAGTCATCAACGTCTGTAGAGCATCACAATTGTGGCGTCAACATCAGGAATAATGGTTGTCTCATTATCAGCCTCTGCAGCGGCGTCATCGTCAGTTTTAGCATCACTGGTTGTAGCATTAACATCAGTAGTTCGTCATCAGCTTTAGATTTCTTCAACAAAGTCGGCGACAGTAATATCGTCAGTTGTGACAGCGACAACATCTGCATCAGTATTAGGAGGAATAACTTCATTGGCAACAACGCGGTCAATCACCAACAGCAGGTTCAGCGGATATTACATCAGCATGGTCCATATCACAAGCAACGGAGATACATGCAACAGCCACTTTAGCACTCCACATCAGCACTAGAACAGCAGCATGCCAGCTAAACACTACCCGATCAGTAGCGCAAGTGTAGTCAACAACCATCCACATCAGCTCTTGTAGAGTTAGCGTCACCGGTAGGAGCGATTGCACAAACACCTTATTCGATCAAGTAGCATGCAGTCACGACTCACGACATCACCTTCGGCAATTACGGGGGCATATTCAACAGTGGCGCCAACCTCTTCAGCAAATGCACCTCAACTTCAACGGTTGTGCTATCATGTTTGGTTGCAAAGTTACATTCATGATTCAATTTTCAGCATCACCAGGCGCCAGCATCAACATCAGGCTGGTCATACAACAGCAACAGAAACTTTAATTTCAGCAGCAACATAAGAAGTGTCAAGAACATTATGAATCCCTTACAACAAAAATGTGTGCTGTTATGTTCCTCAGACTCCAAAGAGCAGCCACATCAATCGGTTTCTGATAATGTTTAGTTGCAGCCCCACACTTTCATCTAACGATTCTACAAGATCTAAATCCAGGGATGCTTAGCACAGAGATGAGGATGCAAAACATGAAGCACCTTCAGTGGAGCGTAATGCAGGTGAATCCACAAGAATGGTTGCGCAGAGATAAAACCTAGCCACAGACCAGACATGGATTCCAAGTGAAGATAACAATGCATAGAAAAATATCGCATAAGATCGATTGAAGTAAAAAAGTTAGCTGTTGCTTTGGAGATTATAGAAAAAGGATCACTAAAACAGAAATTAAATCATCGTATCAAAGACTGTGAGCTCATCCTCGCGTGGTCAAAGAGCATTTAATATAAAGAGCATGGAGGCTGAAGTGCATTTGAGGCCAAACATCAGCGTGTATTGCGTCCAACGCATGATGGTGTTCCAATGTTTCAAAATCAGTAGTAAAAGAGGAAATTGAAGACTGGAACAGAGCTCTCGTATTTGATGTTTCTTCCTGTCTTCACAAAGTAAAAGAATAGATAACGTCACATGAAAGCTCGACTAAAATAATAAAGAAACAGCTAGGCATGATAGGAGAGTGCAAGACAAAAACAATCAGGGGAGGTTGATGTAAAACACTAGTCCGACGAAATTAAAACAGTACAAAGAAATCAATAGCAAGTATTACCACAGCAGCAGCCATGGTGAAGTATTTGAAGGAGCCAGACAATGCCACCAAGTCTTGCAAAGCTCAGGATGAAGGTGTTGGAGGTGAAGGTGTTGTTGGAGCTCATTTCAATCACACAAGAGAAACCCATGCCATCAGAAAGATATTTTGAGGATGTTTTGGCTCATAAACGAGTCAGTCTGTTCCACCGTTTCTGTGGCGGAGTGGGACATATTGCTCGAGCCAAGAAACGACATACCAATGGTCAAAGAAGGTGGCTAGCAAAAATCAGCCAAGTTCATTCTAGATATTCGCAAAAATGCTGAGAGCAATGCAGTATTAAAAATTTCCAATGTGGACATTCTGTAACTGTTCATAGCTCGTATTCAAGTAAACCAAACTCAGACCCAAAGGCTAATAACATACCATGTTCACGGAAGAGTCGATCCTTATACAGCTTCGCTCTGCCACATAGAATTGATCTTCTCTAAAAAAAAACGTAGTGATAGAGCATGAGACTTGGCTAACTGCTCGAAATCTTAGAAGGGTCAAGCATTACGCAGTGGGCTTCCTCTTATATGGATGGCCATCTACGGAATAGGAATAGACTGTCTCATTAAGGTGTAATGAACACTAGAGTAATATGGAAACTGATGAAGAAATTGAATAGAGAAGTTAATGGTAATGAAGTTTGAGAATGAAGGCATGTGACATGAAGAAGTTGGAAGGATTATAAAAGAAAACGTTCAATTCATTCTCAGGATGATGAAGATGTCATTCATGCAGGGGTAATAATAGAAGAAGATGATTAGACATGTAATAATGCAATTAAGTGAGGAATTGAAGAAGCAATGATGAAGTAAGAAATGAATGTCGAATGGCACGGAAAATTGTTGCTAACAAAACAAGTCACCAAATTGAAGTTTTGAGTTTTACAAAGTAAACTCGGAGGACAGTGTACTTGAAGAAATATAAATCTACAACGATCAATTTGATATTAAAATGTCGAAAATTATCATTCGATAAGTTGGATAATCATAGAGTGATGCATAGAAAAAAATGCAGTCAACAAAAAGTTGAGGCCAAATTAACAGTGGCAAGACAATGAAATTTGTGATCTATTGGTTTTCAAAGACTTCGAAGTCCGTTAGTAAAGAATCAGTACCATATCACGCTCACACACGGTGTACGCGCAACATGATACTGAGGGGGCAATTTGTAGGCACTAAAAATTTGTCAAAGTGCTAAAAATAAATAAAATAGTCATTTTGAATTAATATTCAATTTGATTATTAAAAAGAAAATCGGGCTGACCCAACAAGTTTATTGGGCTAAAAGCAAGCCCGGCCCAAAGCATGAAGCAAGCCCACAAGCCCAATGAGAGTTCTCACCCTATAAATAGGGTGTTGCTCTCTCATTTGTGAAAAACACAAAAAAAATCAAAGAGGAGAGGAGGAGAGGAGGAGAGAAGAAAGGAGAAAGAAGAGAAGAAGAAGAAGGAGAGAAGAGGAAGTTGCAAAGAAAAGAAGACAACGCTCTCGACGAGGGATTCCAGCTCAAGCAGTCAACAAGTGCTCAACGCACCGCCTGCAAAGCAAATCAACTCCATCTCAAGCAGTCAACAAGTGCTCAACGCACCGCCTGCAAAGCAAATCAACTCCATCTCAAGCAGTCAACAAGTGCTCAACGCACCGCCTGCCAAAGAAGGGAATCCAAGTCCTCACAACCTTCACCTACGCAGTCAACAAGTGCTCATCGCACCGCCTGCCAAAGCATCAACAAACACAAGTGAATCAAGTCATCGCGACCTTCACTCCTTCAAGTCAACCAAGCTCACGCAGACACAAGTGTTAACGAAGTAGAATCAGAGGAGCAATAGAGAGTGAACACACAAACTTCTAAAAATCAAAACAAAGAAAATATTTGTATCTTTATTTTGTTCAATACAAAATATTACGTTTACAAATTTGGTGAACCCTACGTGAAACTCTCTACCTCTCATCCCTACGCCGTAACGATCAAAGAAAATTTGCTTCTGTCATGACTGTGGAAACAAAGACAACTGAAGAGCAAATGGCGGAGATGAAGAAAATGCTTGAGCTTGTCATGAAACAAAGCAAAGAGAGCGACAAGAAAATCGAAGATCTTCAAAAAGAGCTGAACGGACTGCGTAAAAAAGGAAGGTCTAAAGAAGCTAACCATGAGGTGAACGCATTGGAAAACAATGAGGCCCACAAAATTGTTCCAGCTGAATGCGAGAAAAAGAAGCATGAAGGAGCTAATCCAAATGCTAAGAACTATGGCAATAACACTTGCCAAATCATTTTAGACGACACTAATAGAAACAAGAACATCTTCTATGATGAGAAGCGACTGGAGAAGATGATAATAACTGCAATCAAGAGTCAAGTGTATGGAGAGTCTTCTAATGGTTCGCGCTACACTAAGCCATACACCAGAAGAATCAATAGTCTACACATGCCTCAAGGTTATCAACCTCCCAAATTTCAACAATTCGAAGGAAAGGGTAATCCAAAGCAACATATAGCTCATTTTGTGGAAACTTGCAATAATGCCGGTACAGAAGGTGATCAACTAGTAAAGCAATTTGTGCGCTCTCTCAAGGGTATTGCATTCGACTGGTACAATGACCTGGATATTGAATCCATAGATAGCTGGGATCGTATGGAATATGAATTCTTAAATAGATTCTACAGCACAAGACGCATTGTCAGCATGAGCGAGCTGACAAACACTAAACAAGGGAAAGATGAGTCCGTTGTAGACTACATCAACCGTTGGCGTGCATTGAGCCTTGAGTGTAAAGACCGCATCAGCGAGACTTCTGCCGTGGAGATGTGCATTGGCGGAATGAATTACAAACTTCTTTACATCCTCAAAGGAATCAAGCCAAGAAGCTTCCAAGAATTGACAACGCGTGCTCATGACATGGAAATAATTGTCAAAAGGCACGAAAATACTCAATTGTCGTACTCAAAGGCGCCTGTTGAGGAGGATACGAACATTGACGACGTCGACGAAAGCGCATCAGAAGAGGAACCGATTACGAATTGGCCAACCACGAGAAGATCCTCATCGATACTGATGAGACGGTAGAAACAAATCATGCCTCTGCAATGACATTCCATGAACCACTCCACGAAAGCAACATTCAATTTGGTAGCTTTACGCCGACCGAAGTATGGTGCAAAGACGATCAATGCAGACAAAGCCAACAAAGGAGACTCCTGGGGGCATTCCACAAAACATTCAAGATGTAAGATGGACCACAATCATGCGAAAAAAACCAAGAAAGCAGTTGTCACAAGCGTCAAGTAGACTTGGGGGCATAAAGAAACCATGTCACTCAAAAAGGAAGTCAAAGAAAGTTGCCACGCAGCGTGCGCTTCTCTCAGATCTCTTAAAACAAGATGCATTACGTCCAAGGACTTTAGAAGACTTCTTCCCGAAAAGCTTCTTCAACAAAGCAACTCACAAAGCAAACTCAAAAGTATGCTCCTAAGCAAGAGCCTAAACTGCAATGCTCCTAAGCAAGAGCCTAAACTGCAATGCTCCTAAGCAAGAGCCTAAACTGCACAAACTCCTAAGCAAGAGGATAAACTGCATACACTGAACTACGTTTGACTTGATCTTGCAAGTTAACACACATTGTTTACTTGCAAGTACGTAGGCAACTTGGAAAAAATATTATTCAAGTGCAGTCACAATAATAAAAAATATTACTCTGTTAGCCCACAATAGTCAAAACTGTGAATGACTAAAAAAAATTTCACCTGAACAAAAAATCAAAGCTTTATTGATCAGATGCTGGTTTCAAAGATTACATGAAGTTTGAATAAAAAACTCTTCAAGCGTCACCATATGGCAGCATCAAAATTCTCCCTGTGGTGGCGACAGCAATAGGAAAACGGTAGTAGCATCGGCAATATCAGCAGTGGTGTTGTCCTCGTTAGCCTTGCCAAGAACGTTATCTTTAAGGGTTGCTTCGTCAACTTCAGTAAGTTTCTCATTTGCTTCGTCATTTGCAACATCGGCAGTTCCTTCTTCAGCAATGATGGTTGTGTCGACCGCATCTTCAACATCAGCGGTTGCGTTGTCATCATCGACAATTGCATCCTAACGTCAGCGGTTATTGATCAATGTCACTGGTTGGAGATTAACATCAACTGATAGTCATCAACGTCTGTAGAGCATCACAATTGTGGCGTCAACATCAGGAATAATGGTTGTCTCATTATCAGCCTCTGCAGCGGCGTCATCGTCAGTTTTAGCATCACTGGTTGTAGCATTAACATCAGTAGTTCGTCATCAGCTTTAGATTTCTTCAACAAAGTCGGCGACAGTAATATCGTCAGTTGTGACAGCGACAACATCTGCATCAGTATTAGGAGGAATAACTTCATTGGCAACAACGCGGTCAATCACCAACAGCAGGTTCAGCGGATATTACATCAGCATGGTCCATATCACAAGCAACGGAGATACATGCAACAGCCACTTTAGCACTCCACATCACATCAGCACTAGAACAGCAGCATGCCAGCAAAACGGTAAACACTACCCGATCAGTAGCGCAAGTGTAGTCAACAACCATCCACATCAGCTCTTGTAGAGTTAGCGTCACCGGTAGGAGCGATTGCACAAACACCTTATTCGATCAAGTAGCATGCAGTCACGACTCACGACATCACCTTCGGCAATTACGGGGGCATATTCAACAGTGGCGCCAACCTCTTCAGCAAATGCACCTCAACTTCAACGGTTGTGCTATCATGTTTGGTTGCAAAGTTACATTCATGATTCAATTTTCAGCATCACCAGGCGCCAGCATCAACATCAGGCTGGTCATACAACAGCAACAGAAACTTTAGTTTCCGCAGCAACATAAGAAGTGTCAAGAACATTATGAATCCCTTACAACAAGAATGTGTGCTGTTATGTTCCTCAGACTCCAAAGAGCAGCCACATCAATCGGTTTCTGATAATGTTTAGTTGCAGCCCCACACTTTCATCTAACAGATTCTACAAGATCTAAATCCAGGGATGCTTAGCACAGAGATGAGGATGCAAAACATGAAGCACCTTCAGTGGAGCATAATGCAGGTGAATCCACAAGAATGGTTGCGCAGAGATAAAACCTAGCCACAGACCAGACATGGATTCCAAGTGAAGATAACAATGCATAGAAAAATATCGCATAAGATCGATTGAAGTAAAAAAGTTAGCTGTTGCTTTGGAGATTATAGAAAAAGGATCACTAAAACAGAAATTAAATCATCGTATCAAAGACTGTGAGCTCATCCTCGCGTGGTCAAAGAGCATTTAATATAAAGAGCATGGAGGCTGAAGTGCATTTGAGGCCAAACATCAGCGTGTATTGCGTCCAACGCATGATGGTGGTTCCAATGTTTCAAAATCAGTAGTAAAAGAGGAAATTGAAGACTGGAACAGAGCTCTCGTATTTGATGTTTCTTCCTGTCTTCACAAAGTAACAAAGAATAGATAACGTCACATGAAAGCTCGACTAAAATAATAAAGAAACAGCTAGGCATGATAGGAGAGTGCAAGACAAAAACAATCAGGGGAGGTTGATGTAAAACACTAGTCCGACGAAATTAAAACAGTACAAAGAAATCAATAGCAAGTATTACCACCAGCAGCAGCCATGGTGAAGTATTTGAAGGAGCCAGACAATGCCACCAAGTCTTGCAAAGCTCAGGATGAAGGTGTTGGAAGGGTGAAGGTGTTGTTGGAGCTCATTTCAATCACACAAGAGAAACCCATGCCATCAGAAAGATATTTTGAGGATGTTTTGGCTCAGAAACGAGTCAGTCTGTTCCACCGTTTCTGTGGCGGAGTGGGACATATTGCTCGAGCCAAGAAACGACATACCAATGGTCAAAGAAGGTGGCTAGCAAAAATCAGCCAAGTTCATTCTAGATATTCGCAAAAATGCTGAGAGCAATGCAGTATTAAAAATTTCCAATGTGGACATTCTGTAACTGTTCATAGCTCGTATTCAAGTAAACCAAACTCAGACCCAAAGGCTAATAACATACCATGTTCACGGAAGAGTCGATCCTTATACAGCTTCGCTCTGCCACATAGAATTGATCTTCTCTAAAAAAACGTAGTGATAGAGCATGAGACTTGGCTAACTGCTCGAAATCTTAGAAGGGTCAAGCATTACGCAGTGGGCTTCCTCTTATATGGATGGCCATCTACGGAATAGGAATAGACTGTCTCATTAAGGTGTAATAAACACTAGAGTAATATGGAAACTGATGAAGAAATTGAATAGAGAAGTTAATGGTAATGAAGTGAGAATGAAGGCATGTGACATGAAGAAGTTGGAAGATTATAAAAGAAAACGTTCAATTCATTCTCAGGATGATGAAGATGTCATTCATGCAGGGGTAATAATAGAAGAAGATGATTAGACATGTAATAATGCAATTAAGTGAGGAATTGAAGAAGCAATGATGAAGTAAGAAATGAATGTCGAATGGCACGGAAAATTGTTGCTAACAAAACAAGTCACCAAATTGAAGTTTTGAGTTTTACAAAGTAAACTCGGAGGACAGTGTACTTGAAGAAATATAAATCTACAACGATCAATTTGATATCAAAATGTCGAAAATTATCATTCGATAAGTTGGATAATCATAGAGTGATGCATAGAAAAAAATGCAGTCAACAAAAAGTTGAGGCCAAATTAACAGTGGCAAGACAATGAAATTTGTGATCTATTGGTTTTCAAAGACTTCGGAGTCCGTTAGTAAAGAATCAGTACCATATCACGCTCACACACGGTGTACGCGCAACATGATACTGAGGGGGCAATTTGTAGGAACTAAAAATTTGTCAAAGTGCTAAAAATAAATAAAATAGTCATTTTGAATTAATATTCAATTTGATTATTAAAAAGAAAATCGGGCTGACCCAACAAGTTTATTGGGCCAAAAGCAAGCCCGGCCCAAAGCATGAAGCAAGCCCACAAGCCCAATGAGAGTTTCACCCTATAAATAGGGTGTTGCTCTCTCATTTGTGAAAACACAAAACAAGAGGAGAGAGAGAGGAGGAGAGAAGAAAGGAGAAGAAGAGAAGAAGAAAAGAGAGAGAGGAACTCGCAAAGAAAGAAGACAACGCTCTCGACGAGGAATTCCAACTCAAGCAGTCAACAAGTGCTCAACGCACCGCCTGCAAAGCAAATCAACTCCATCTCAAGCAGTCAACAAGTGCTCAACGCACCGCCTGCAAAGCAAATCAACTCCATCTCAAGCAGTCAACAAGTGCTCAACGCACCGCCTGCCAAAGAAGGGAATCCAAGTCCTCACAACCTTCACCTACGCAGTCAACAAGTGCTCATCGCACCGCCTGCCAAAGCATCAACAAACACAAGTGAATCAAGTCATCGCGACCTTCACTCCTTCAAGTCAACCAAGCTCACGCAGACACAAGTGTTAACGAAGTAGAATCAGAGGAGCAATAGAGAGTGAACACACAAACTTCTAAAAATCAAAACAAAGAAAATATTTGTATCTTTATTTTGTTCAATACAAAATATTACGTTTACAAATATTATACCAAAACACTTAAAAATTGTATGTTATAATTCTACATTCAATGTAATCAATGCTATTTGCCGTCAAATTGCACAGATTATGCTGTGCAGTGAATACTAGTCTAAAGAAGTCAAAAACTGAATATTACTTCTCTAAAAAATCTTATAAAAAACTTATAAATTGATCTGAAGTTAAACGTGTGTGGACTTTTCAATGTTGCCCACTGCCTAAAACATTCAGGAGTGCACGTTTCCAAAAGGTGCATATAAACAAGTAATTCTTGGGTCAAATCTGGAGGACATCTCACACGCTGTCTTGTCTGACTGTCTGTCATCCAAACATATAAAAACCTCAAGCGTCGACAATGAACCATATCAACTTCTCCAACCTTCATAAACTATTTTCTACATTTGATAACCTCAGCTGAGCTACTACAATTTCAAACATGAACTACTACACAAGGCTTGTATGTTGTATCTGCTTTTTAGCTCTTCTTTTGCACCCCATCTTTGCAGAATCAGCCTCACCCTCGTTGGAAACTGCGATGGCCGATCCTCAGGAACATGCCAGAGTTGAATCAGAACACACAGCTTAGGATCAATATCAAGAGAAGAGTGCGCAGCAGCGGAGTCTCTAGGCAGTCGAATGATACCTCAGTGCTACATCATCCTAGTTCCAACACTATGCAAGCTGTTTCTGGCTTTGGGGATCTCAGTATTGTTTTTAGCTTCCTCTTCGTGTAGTATTTGTTAGATTGGCTAGTCCTTTAAGACCCCGTTTGAGCACACCTTAAAATTGTAATTGTACTTTCATTTGAAACTCCTATTCTTTTTATATATCAATAAATTCAACAATGTGTTACACAAATTGATGCTTACAAACTCAATACTGTGTATGATTCTAGACTATAATCATGCCTAAAATCGATTCATAGAGTCTTAGCGAAGAATACGTACCTAGTCGTCAAATGTACGAAAAATTTACCAGTAATCAATGCCTGGCTTGCCTAGCTCAATGAATTCCACATCTGTAAACAAAAAACAAGGTGATCAAAGTATGTATTCTTTGCAGTGTAGAACTTATCACTTTTGGAGGAATTAACAAACTCAAAGCAATTGTCTTATGATTACAACATCACATCCTGAACCTATGCGTAGTTTCAAATCAACATCAGCTTGATTATTTTTGTATACATATTAAACTATGTATACTTTTATTTGAAATGTGTCTTGCTTTATCGATCATTGGTACTTACCGAGTATTTTTTTTAACAAAATCTTTTTTTTCGGATCTTATCGGTCCAAAGCTACTATATATATATTTTGAAAATTTACCAAATTACCTTTGGACCAAAATTTTCCAACGGCTAAAAAGAGAACCATTGTGGTCCAAAATGTGAGCTTAAAAAACAACACACAATCTGACACAAAACACTACCAGCTCAAAAAAATTTTGATAAAAACTACCAGATCAATTTTTTTGATAAAAACTACCAGCTCAAGTCGATGGATATCTGAGGTCAATAGCAGCCGTGTAAATAAATATACTTTATATTGACTGAATCACCAGCGTGCATAATCTTACCTTTATTAGTTGGCAAACGAGTGATGAGTGTGGACCGGTAACAACTAGTCAAAGTCAGTAGCCTCAGCAGCTCCATTACCAGCTGATATAAATGGCCAACCAGTTTGTATTTTTTATTGTCTATAAACTCTTTCTTCACCTACATTACAGCTAAGCCATGAACTGCATAAATCATTTGTTTTCAGTATGCATCATAACCCTTTTGATCTTGTCCCAAACCCCTTGGAATCTTGGTCTTGATTCTACAGTACCTTCGACGCATTCCTTGGAACAAAGAAAGGAGGTCGACATTAGTACATCTGAAAGTGGCAATGTTGGTTCTCTCCGCAAGCTTACGATAAGCATTAAAAAAGGAGCCGGAGGAGGCAGAGGTGGAAGCAGAGGTGGAAGCCGTTGGGTACCTACAGCTT